>JBBPMA010000500.1:0-22394 GCA_038090075.1 Xanthoconium purpureum | reverse complement strand
ACAATATTGAGGTTGCTAAAGTTGCTCATATTGTGGTAATACAGTATTGTTGTTGCGCAACTTCTAAATTCCAAAAGTTGCGCAGAAATGCACATCGTGTTCTACCATAACCCGCCCATAACCCTAGGGCATTTACTCAAATGCTGTATAATATTTCAAATAAGAAGCAGGAATTACAAATCCGCAGCCGCGGCTTACAAACATTCACACGTTATCCCCAATCGGAACAATAGGAAATCCAAAAAGAGCTATGGGTGACGTGTTTAATCCCACGTAATGATATTACTAATAGTTGGTCCGTGCGCCATGACGCTCCAGTATAAATGTGAGTATCAGCGCCGTTTGTTCATAAACTGTACAGATCTGATGAGTCACAATGACGAAACAGACCCGGTAAGGGCCAGGCAGGCTCCCCACTGTTATCTGTTCGGTAACTCAAGTCTTTTCACCACTCACCACCTCGCTGCGCTCGGCGGTTCGCTCTATAACTAACCCATTCTTGTTCTGTGCAATTACAGCATCAGCCACAGCTCGTCTAAAAGTTGTGACCTAGTTCTCTTCACCTTGAGACTTCTTTGAGGACGCAGTGTCTCTTTGTGAGTACCTCCCTCAGAGTAAGTAAACCTTTGACCTCGATGCAAGTCTGTCGACTCACATAACAACTATATCACACCATAGTTACCTTGGCTTACTTAGTGATTTACTGAGTATTCTACACAGCTAGCATTGAGAAGAGCCGAAGAACACATCAGACAGTTCATCAGCACCCAACATCACGCCAGGCAAGATACTAGACCCTGTATAGCTCCTGCCAAGGGCCACAGTCAAAAGAATGGGAGTGTCATGGAGAGACAGAGGTCAACAGCAAGGTCAGAGCAGTTCACTGAGATGCACAGGACAAAGAGAATAATACGATGGCGAGGAAGAAACAAGCAAGAGTGATTGATGATAGCTGTCAACAAAGATTGTCAGTGCGTGCATGGTTGACGATGCACCACAAATCCTCACGAGTCATCCTCACAGTCCAACAAAGCTGCAAACACAGCAAAACAAACCCCCAGCCGTTGAGGGGGAGTGGAGAGGATGTGTGAACCGAGAGGTCGTGGCCATGGGCACCGACAGCAGAAGCGAGAAACGACGAAGCGCACACGTCAAATCCAGATGGGAGACCATTCCCCTATGTTTACCTTACGAAGTGACACAGTACTGTCAGTAGACTCAAATGAACGTGCCGTTTGGTGCATCACTTAGTTTGCAGTGGACTCGCATGACTAACATCGTCGGCTGCCGCAGCGGGGCAAGGCATGCCTTGTGCGATGTAATATTACTACCCGATGCTCCATAAATCATAGTCTATTGTCACCAAAAGCATCAGTAATGGCCAAGACCTGGATACATGTACTCACCCGATTGCCAACATGAGTAGATACCCCACTGTAGATACAACCTGTACACACTCGTCAGATATCATTCACGACATCCTGTCGAGGACATGTACCAATGTTGCAATGATGCTCGCAGGAATACCATTCTTGAGGAAGTCAACGTTGGTGAGGTACACCTGCCCGAGATCATCCTCCTGCGCCGCACTAGCATTGCAACGTGTGCACTATGTCAGAGCGGGCGACGGATAAACAAGAATGAAACGCACGCGAGCTGGTTTGGGAAGCCAGACACTGGCATCCCCATCCCCGTCGAACATATCAAACCGGTAAGGAAAACGAGCAAGTTGGCATGACCGCCTGGGAGGTCTCTCCCTACTTGTTGCGCGATGGGAACGAGGAGGACGCTAGCAATCGTGTGGCTGATGAACGTCGAGACGATCTATGAAAGCGGTGACAGACAAACGGAGTGAGCGACAACGGACAGCGAAACACAACGGGGGACATACGAGCACGATGACCGAAAGCATGACAACGACGCTGTAGAGTGTGCGCCCTTCGAGCATGCGGTGAATGACGCCGTCCATAGTATCCATGAGGCCGCTGGACTTGACACCGTTCCCGAGAGCGATACCACCCATGGCCAAGAAGACAATCGTCCATGCGAACTGCTCAAAGTCGTCCTACGAAATGCGTCAGCCGAGGACAGCGCAGCTCCTCGCACTCGCCATACCTTCTTGAGTACACCAGTCGCAAAGAACGCGACGATCGGTATGATCGCAATGATACCCATGTCTCCAATCGTATCTTCAATCTTGTGTTCGACACACCACAGCCCGATCGTCACAAGACAGACCACGCTCACCCAGTATTGCTTGGGGGTGAACGACTCCCTCGTCGGCCTGATTGCCCGTATTTCGATCTCTCCATCTCCATCCGGCGCACGGGCGGGTTGGTAGCTCACCAACAGGAGCAACCAAATCAGTATAACTGAGATAATGGATACCGGCAGTGCGACGGCGAACCAGCTCCCCCAATCGAGTTGAGGGTTCATGAACCCGATGGCGATGAGGTTCTGAGGCGAAGAGATAGGCGAACTTTGACCGCCAATGTTGGCAGCCAACGCGATTCCGAGCTGTGCCGGCGCCGCACGTCAGTAAGAAACCTGTGTTTACTGAAATGTACGTACTATCAAGCACGGCGCGAAAGACGCCCTCGCAGGTAACGTTCGGAGAATAGGCTGTACAGATAATTAGATGGGCATTACGATGTAACCATCTGACGTACGCGAATCAACGTGAAGCAGAGTGCTGGCGCAGCGACATTACTGAAAATGCGTTAGGCCACTTCTCGAACGAGAAAGAAGTGAAATCAAATGAAAACCGGACACACCTAATCCACATGCTGGCGAAGCACGACACGGCCATAAAAGCTAAAAGGACCGTCCGAGGGTTCGAACCGGCCATGCTCAACAGGCGCGTGATCAGCATCCGATCGATGTTGGTTTTGCTGAGAGCGGCGGAGATTGTCAAGCCGCCGACGAGAAGCATGATAGTAGGTGAGAACATAACAGAAAATATGTGTCTATGCAGCGCACGTCAATGACGTGCTCCAACAGCGTTTCTATGCCTTACTTGGTTGCGTCATGCGTCGATAGCGGCATCGGATCTTCACCATCCGAGCGAACAACTCTGAAGACGACCAAGAGGAATGGTACGAGAGTCGACGTCACGAAGAGCGGAATCGCCTAGACACCGTCAACTAAAAGTCATGCGAGACATGTCACCCATTTACCTCGGATGCCCACAGTATCGTGCTAAAAATCAGGATGGCAAAGCACTTGTTGGCTTCAGGTCCATCCTTGATGACGACCGTATTCATCAGCAAGATCAAGACGGTAACCGCGATGACAAGGAAGATCCTCTTCCGTTTCAATGCAAAGGTACCGAGCGGCGTCGGGATATCGACAATGCCAGCCTCTTCTTCGCGAATGAGTATGCCCCCGCCCATCAAGTCAGAGGGATCCGCCGCCCCACGACGCTCCTGCGCCAACATCTGGCGCCAGACGGTATTGCGTTCCCAAGCTATATGCTCTCGTTGATGGACCTTCAGTTGTTGTACAGCAGCAGTCGGATCATCGTCGGTGACGCATTTGGCGTACAGCGCGACAAGGCGATCTATTGCAGCGGTAAGGTTGTCCTTGGAGCTCTGAAGGAAGGGAAGCCGGGTCTCAACGTCGTCGTGCATGTAGCGGTCTTTGAGCTGTAACGCGCGTTAGGTGGGTATGAGCATGTCGGGGACGCGACTCACCTCGTTATATGTGACCTTGTCATACCTATCACGAGGTCAGAACGTTCGTTCATTCATGCGGATATATCCGGGACGTACTTTTTCAATATTTTGCGGAACCCCGAATGGTTGACTTCGACGTACGACTTCAAAGAGCAAAAGGAGACGTAACAATTGGTGATCCTGCGCTTGAACAGGAGACGGACATCCCAGGCGTAGTTGGTTCTTGCGGTCCATACGCTATCCGTCGGGAGCGACGTGATACTTTCCCTCATGTTTATGAGTCTACCGGCAATATGACCCATCGGCGACTGGCTGGCGCTATTGCCACGCGGTCGAGAGGAAGACGGACGCGCCTCAACGTCGTGACTGTTGTCGGCTGAGGAGACACTCCAACGATGACCAGCGGCAGTACTCCGCGTGCCTTGTAAGACGTCAATGCGGGCGCACCAGATACTAGCCCAGCGACGCACCTGATCCACTGCGTGGACGAAAACTGACAGAGCTAGACTTTCTCCGGCGTCGTTTCGGGAGGGAACCGTCCTGGAAATGGACATGCTCGCCACTCATCTGCTCCTCCTCCTCGTCTTCCTCGTCTTCGTCTACATAGTCGTCCATGTAGTGCTGCCAGCCCGCTGCGCCAGCTTCGTCCTGCTCGGCAACGAGATCCTCGAGTGTTTGTAGGTCGTCAAAGAGCTCCTTTTCCTTTTGTTCGTAAAAGACGGATATCTTGTGGAGCTCCTGGTTGAGAAGCGGTATGAAGACGTTGTCGATGGAAGAAAAGTCGGGCTGCTCGACGAGTGCAGTCCGCTCGTTGGCCTCGAGATCGATATTTGTGCGACTGAGGCGGTGGTGCTCCTTTTCGAGCTTGTAAATGTGACGCTTGAGGACGTCGTAGCTAGGGCACGTGTGAGCAAAAACGAGGAGCGTTGTGGGCGGCGACGTACGCGATATACTCATCCCACCAATCTGCGACGACGTTGAATTTAAGAGCTGAACTGATCGGCGTCAATACGACGTCGAAATGGTCATCCAGTGCTCTCACCTGAACTTCATGACCGAGGCGCGTAGATAACGCGAGGTGCGGTGAGAAGGTCGGCGGAGGGAGCGCAGGGGAATCTGCTCGGATTGGTCGACGCGCTGGTCGTTCGTCCTGGTTGAGCGCAGTATGGTTGGACAATGTTCCGTTTGGCTAGCGTCGGTCAAAGTGCCAGGTCGGGTACTTTCGGAGTCTACCGGATTGCTTACACAGCTCTACCGACTACCAACACTGACGAACACCTCGGCAGCCTCCAAGTCGATGTCGATGCCCTTGCATCCTGCCCGTTCCAAAGAGCCACAGGTAAAACACCACCAGCATGTTTTGCGCGCCACTTAGTGCGCAAAAACAGTCATATATGATAGGCGTTCCCAAACGCAGGTGAAACCTCACATTTATTCCGGGTTTCACAATACAGCAACGTCTAACTCGTGCCTGAATCCAGCACAAATCAGTCTCGTCGTTCTCACCAAGTCAAAGGCGCTGCGAAGCCGTCCCTTTGCATGCGGACACCCCCACGACAGCGGGTGCTTATCGAATCCCTGATATCGACACGCACCGATCGTTACCCCGAGATACGGAAAGATACGGTCCGCATCACGGACGGACGTGACACAAAACACCCACCTCACACACCTGTCTCCGTCTCTAGCCATCATCGGAACAAGTCGCCAATCTCGGCGGTTTGATGGGATGAACGGTCTATTACGAACTCGTACTAATTGCCATTATCATTGCGCCGAATACATTCTTCATCATATCCGTCCTCCCCTCCGCTGCCCTCGAACCTATTTCGGCGTTCAGACATCTCCCGACGAATCCCGTACCTGTCTCCGCGTGCTTATTGCGCCACCGCCAACGCCAACGCCCAATCTCCTACTCAAACACGCCCAGAACCTCTTGGTTCGTCATCCAGATCATTTTCGTGACGCCTCTTTCGTCACGATTTTCCAACACGGCCCAGCTCCCTCTGCCTGCCAATTGTAGCCAAGATCCGATACAGGAGCAATCCTCGGCATCCAAAACAAGTCCCAATCCTCTGCGTCCATATACAAGCGTTCTTTTCCTTTTTTAGACGTCGAAGTTCGATAATCCATCGTTCCCGTGGCGTTTCGCCTTAGCCCGGGCACGCCGGCACTGCGCTTGCACGAGGACACCCTTCGAATCCAGTCAGCACATGGTTCCCTTGCGCGCGCAGCACCAGGAAAATACCACACATCCAAAATGAACCGAAACGAGACTTCAAAACGAACTCTTCCAGCGGAGCATCGCCTCGATCCCCATCCAGCGCCCTCCTCGCTTGCACCCGTCGTCGTTTGTCCGCGCCCCCGCATCTTTGATCGAGCGCGAGTACCTCTGAGGCATGCCTCCTAATACGTATACTATTACATAGCCGTAACCATCGCATTGGCCCAACGTCGTCGTTTGTCAAGCCACATCACCGCCGACGGATCTTTCTTGGTCCCGCTCACAGCACCTGCGCCCCTGTCTGATCCACACACAATAACAATTGCGCCATATCGGCAACCAGGATACAGCTATCGGGGTGCCGAAACACGCCTTCTGAGCCCGAACGACGATTTCCCGGTTCACGTCCACCCACAGCATGTGCACCCACTCACCCGTCCGCTACCGAACGCCTCGCGACGAAACCATTATATGTAAACGAGAAACAAGGCACGATGACGACGCCGCCTCGAAGGTGTTGACACGCCGCCAAAAGTAAAAAAAAAGGACAGCTTCCGAAGTCTAAACGTCAACCGCTGTCAAGTGTCGTCTCCCCTCACGCCCACACGAACATCCGTATGGTAACCCCAAACACACGTTCCAAACGGGTCGCCGTCTCGTGCTCCAACACATTCTCTTATTGTCATGACAAGGGCCACAGGGGGAAGGAGCGAGGATCGGGCCAACACGGCAGGTGTAGACCCGCTCTCGAACCTTATGGTCCAGAATTCAAACATGAAACAAGTCACGACAGGAACAATTCTCCGTGACCGGGAAACGTAACACATTTCAGACCTCGCCCGAGGCTACTGTATATACGAAGGCATTGCTGAAACGGCAATTGGAATTTAAAAAAAAAATAGTCGAGCCATCGCCGAATAGACTTGAGGACGATCGGAGGTGCGAGATCTCCGATCGCCGTCCTGACTGTTTATACCCTTTTTTATGACGACGTTACAAGACGGTCCCAACCGTCTCTTTCGATTATCCTGACGTGTCTTCTTCGTCGACGATAAGACACCGATCATCTTAACGTGTGTATCGAGCGTAGTTGCACGCGAACTCGAAACAAGGACGATCATCACCACTCGAACGAGTCGTTTGACCTCGACAGAAACCTTTCCATTGAAAAAAGAAATCTGCGACGATGTATTTAGCCTATTATGTTCTTCACCGTATGATACAACTAACAGACTACTCCAAACATAGTGACTTTTTGCGTTGGTAAGGCGCATGTGGGGGTAATGATTACAGAGAGGCCACTCTGAAAGGAGAGTTGTGGGCCATGTGCAATGATGTGAAATGACGGGGTCCAAGCCATGCAGGGGGGAATCATTGATGCGGGCAATAGTTTAATAACCCTTGGGACGAGCCAAAGAACAATGAAGAGACAAATGGAAGAGACAAAGAAAAACGGAAATAGAAATCAAAGAAACACGTGCATGAGGAAGCCACACAGCACCGGGAACCAATGATTGCCTGCGAGGAACGAGACAACGGGTCGACGTTGGGGAGGGAACAGCACCAAGAGGGAGCTACAGCACGACGAGCGAGGGTGCTACCACGGCCTTATTGGCCGTTTGATAACCGCATGCTCGGCCTCGCTCTCATCGCTCTCGAGTACGTGCCGTGAGGAAATCCGCTTGTCTGGACCTGCAGACAGTACAGCATTCTTCTGGGGGTAGTCGCCCGCGGTACTCGCCCGATGGTACTCTACCGCACTGTGCGGATACGCAGGCACGCGGTGGTCAGGGCGATCAGATACATAGGGCACCTGACCAGGTCTGATACGGTTTTTCAGCGTCGGCAAGTGACCCTCTGTTGATTGTGGGGTTGCAGGAGAAATGGGCGACATCGCACCCGCTGAGCTGCCCTCGTGCGAGGAACGCTGCATGGGGCTGAACTCTGGCGACGACACACCTGCGGGCTCGTGGTGGGCCCTAGCACGCATGGGGTCATTCGACCACGATGCAGGCGTCGGAAATGAGTGACTGGGTCTATCGTTTTGTCAGCCACAGGCATTATTTGTGGAGCGAGCGAAGTTACCTCACGGACATGGAAAGCGAGCGGTGTCTTGCCCAACGGGCATCGTCTACATCGGACCTTGCATCATCCATCTTTAGTCGCTCGAGGACAGCGGCAGAATCTTGCGACGACACGCCGCGCAGATCCTCGAGGGCTGATATGGGTGGCAATGCATAGGAAGGGTTGCTGACATGCCGAGGTGGTGCGAGAGGCTGGATGGGTGGTAGCTTGATCTCGTCGCCAGGCAATCTGTTGCCTGAGCGCGGATCTGAGGCAGGATCATGAAGGGTGATGTAAGGGATATCGAGGGACATGGACCCGGTGGAGACTTTCCGGTGTGTCATGACGGAGCTCGGGTAGGGCGAATACCGCGATCGCAGCGAGCGCTCGCCGACCAGTGGCGATGTGGATCCAGGAGACGGTTGCCGACCTCGTTGCATCGGGGAATTACCACGTGCATCGGGGAGTTGGCGAGGCGGGAGATAAGAGTAGGGGGCATTGTACATGCGCGGAGAGGTGTCTTGGTCCGAGCGATGATAAAGTGGTGCGTGGTCGGGAGGTCCAGGCATGACGGGAATAGTGGAGGACCAGGGTGGCTGTGAGAGTGAAGTGGATGATATGGGCGCTGCGGATTGATTTGTCCGCCGAGGTCGCCGGCGCCCTGATGCGTTGGACACGACCTGGCCATAGCCAGCCTGATCGGGGGATAGACAAGTAGCGGGGAACGTGGGACTGCGGAGGGACGGTGAATTCAAAAGAGGGGCGTGTGGAAGGAAATCAACATTACCCAAACAGAGGGACAAGGTCATCACGTATTGGCCACGCAACGCTAGAGCGGGTGAATTAGGGACGGTAAGGGTGGAAATGAATGAGGTACGTACCGACGTGACAGGCGAAGAGCGACCTAAGAAAGCGAGATGAGGGCAACACGAACGGCATGGCAAGGGGGCGCTCACCTCGTAAGGCATCCAGGTTCCTTGAATTTTGAGATAGCCTCCGCGCACCCGACGGATGACAGGTGCGAGGTCGGGTTGTGAATCGATCATTTTAACGATGTCGGCTAAAAAGGGCTAAATGGGGGATAGTAGGACATTACGCGGAGGGACTAACCTTTGGAATTGCCGAGCGCTGGCGTACGCGGTGAGCACAGGCAGCGAGGAGGGGGGGACGGCGGACATACCCTTCCATATGCCGGTCCAGAGGATGTAACCGTCATCGATGTCCATCATGATCCACTGACCATTGAGAGGGTACTCGTAGACGGGGCTGCGGAGGGGTGAGCATGTACGGGGCAGGGGTGAGGGAACGCTGACATGTAGCCCCGCGGATCGTTGCTTGTGATGTACCTGCCCTTTGTGACCTGGTGATGCGGGCTGGCATAGGGACGGAAGCGGGTAGTGGAGGCAGTTGTGGACGAAGAGGAGGAAGAAGAGGAGGGATCCATGACAAGGATGCGATCAGGTGGTGGGGGGATATAAGTAGAGCGAAATCCGGGAAATGAAGACTCCGCGGCAAAATTAGCAGCGCAACGGTCTCGGGGCCACGTCGACGAGGAAATTGTCGCGTCTGTGACAAGTTTAGTGTGTGACATGAGTGCCATCGAACGTGACATAATCTCGGCAACCGCAGTATCACAGCAACAAATCCAAATCGGGTAGCAACGTGAACGAAACTGGGTCACCGAAGCCCTGCTGTTCCCTCGGCACCGCCAAGATTTCAGATCCAGGCACACACCCCGGGACCTGACCCACGCGTTCCATCGGGCCGCCCTCCCGCCAGTCCCCCACCGACGCCAACAAGGTTTCCGGCTAAATCTTTCTCCCAGCCGTCTTGCCCTCCATCCCGGGCCCTCCCGGGCAATCTGCTGCGTCTTGCTGCGTGAAACAGGGCAGCGCAGTCGCCCAGCGGGCCCTTCCGATAGGCAGCGTGCCCAGAGCGCCGCCGAATTCATCGACGTCCGTCGTGGAAACACAATATATCCCGATACGGATTCGAAGCGCTAGCGGCCGCGTGCCTTGAATTTGGAAGCAAACACCGTCGATCACCCTCGATGACTCAACCTCGTTCCCAGCACACACTCTCGCCTCTTTCCCGTCCGTCGGCCGACAGCATGCAACTTTTTGTGTGATTCGCATCGGTACCGACCTCCCGTTCTTCTCACTCGTGTCGCCCGCCAGTGATGCCTGCTCCAACATCGGAATAACCATTACGCGTCATCATCCTCCGATTTAAAAAAATTACAGCACGACTGCACACGCATCCTACCAACCAGGCATATCCATCTCCCGTCTACACCTTCCCGTGTCCATGGCCATCGGCTGCGTACCGACGAAGCACCTCCCGCGCTTCTTCCCCGCCCTTGCTCGTCGTGTACACCACGTCGCTCAGTTCGAACCCGTTGAACTGGCTCGCAGCACACATCGTATACGCACCCATATCGTGCCACCCGAGCCAGTCGCCAACTTGCAGTCCGCTCTGTAGCATCACCGACTTGCACACCTGGTCTAGCGAGTCGCATGTTGGTCCCCACACGCTGCTCGCCGACATTGGCTCCGTCCCTGAAACGTGGAACGACCCGTTCATAGACAGAACGTGTGGCGTTACCACCTGATGATCAAACATGATGCAGTTAAAGGCACCGTACACCCCGTCGTTGATGTAGTCTGTATTTTTAGCATGTCAATAAAAAGAACATGCAAGGAAACGTCCATACTTACACATCACGCGCGGCTCTTCCGTTTTGGTGTCAGAACGACCCCCTTGCTCCAAAGTTCCCTCGTTCATCGGCGCCCTCCGGGCAATGATGTTCGTCGCCAAGCTGAATGCCCGCGATACATAGTATCGCCCAGGCTCCGCGATTACGTTGATACCCGTCCGGTCCGGAAAGTAGTGTTGAATTGCCCGCGTCAAAACCGCCGCTGCAGCCTCCAAACGAGAGTCTTCAAATCCGCCTCCAACATCCAGCAACGAAAATTGGTATCCGACCCGCGTTCCCATGTCAAATGCGTCACGGGCACGTCGCACCGCGTCCCCATAGATCGTCGGATCATAGCATCCGCTCCCGACGTGGAAACTCACACCAATGACGTCCAGGTGCAGTTCCCGCGCCTTCATCAACAGACGAGGTACCACCTCGAGGGGTGCCCCGAATTTGACACCGAAACGACAGACACTCTTGGAGTCGTCGGCGAGGATACGCACGATGAGCTTCGCACCGGGGTGTGTGCGTGCGATCTTGCATAACTCGTCCTCGTTGTCAAAAGTCATCTTGTTCACGCCGACCTTAGCAGCGCTCCGGATGAACGATGTCGCCTTGCAGGGGTTGGCAAACAGGATGCGGCTAGGTTCTACGCCACCTAGATCTAGTACCCTGGCGATCTCGCCGTTGGAAGCGCAGTCAAAACCCGCGCCCAGCGCAGCCAGCAACCTCAACACATACGGGTCTGAGTTGCACTTGACCGCTGTCACACCACGCCCGTGAGTAACAGAGCGAGACAAACACAGTAAACTACAGACCGTAGAAGGGCTCGATGTCGGGCATGCACTGGAGCCAGCGCTGGTGTTGACGGTAGACCTGGCCGAGGTCGGCGACAAAGAACGCCTTCTCAGCGTTAATCTTGTTTTCGGATGCCTTGCGTAAGGCGTTCATAATTCCGTTCCTGAGATGGACATCGGGGTGGCCGCGAAAGAGCGGTGGAAGGGATGCGAAAATTCTCTCAGCTTCCTCCTCGTCCATCGCCAAATCAGGTTTTTCATGGATCAGAGAGGGGTCCTCCTGAGGGTCCAGGCTGGGTGTATCGCGAAATCCCGGGGAACCTGGGAAGGAAATGGGTGCCTGGAAATCGACAGGTGTTGTAGGAGAGAGTATATCGACCCGAGACATTGCTGTTTTATCGGGATCTATAGTGTCTACACGGAAATGACGTTTTTTCTCGAAAAAGGGTATGTTCACGCGGTTGAGTTTGAGTTTTGGAAACCTCGAATTACCGAACCAGAATCGCCACGGTTGCGGAGGGGCCGGGCTAGCCAGGACGGTAATAGATGGGGTTTACTTCAGAAGATGATAGATCCTCGCCTCGAACGCGAGGAAAGAGTAAGAAAAAAAGGTAAAGGAAGTCGGAACAAACGAGTCTAAAAGAATAGAGAAGATTGCAAGGAGGTGGTTCGCCTTTGCGAAGGGTGAGAAGAGAGGAAGGGAAGAGAGGGCTTTAAGGCGTACCACGAACCGATGACCACCTGAAAATAAACGAATGAGGCGGGTGAAGGGGAGAACCGGGATGAAAAACTCACTCAAGGGTCAGCAGGCGGAGATCGTTATTCCTTCCCTGATCAGTAATGGTGGCTCTGCGAGTCTCTGGAGGTCGCAGCGTACGCTCTAGAGCAAGTACGTGTGACGACCACCGGGGTATTTGCGATTTGTGAAATCGTAGCAAAAGCGTTTGGAAGTTGATGTTTTTTGAAGTTGGATGAAATTTTTTGGTCGATGAATAGGGCGTTATGTAAACGATGTGGCTGTCTCCACCGCCAAACACGACGCTTGCGCCGGCGCCCATGAGGCCACGCAGTCGCATGTATATAAGGGCGTGACATCGCCTTCATTATGGGCCACGGCCCCAGCGACTGGCGAGACCAACCGGACAGTGGGCATTATCCCCTCAAAACACTCGCACCACGACCTATACCTAGCAGCCACTCGAGAATCTTCCAAGACACTCGTAAGCTCCGCTCCGGCCCCCGTGATGGATCATACTTGTGCCAGTTTCAAACGGCAATGATTTCCTTCCGGGGCCAGCGCCATCACATCCGATACCACATTACTCTATGCAGTACGCCCTTCGGGAATCTGCGCAGCCTCGTTGCACCACATGCAACATGTTCCGGCTCGAAACACACGATCCACGCACTTCCTTCATATTGATACGCTCCGCTTTCGTTTCGAAACGTGCGGTTATTTTCACATCATTTCCGAACGTCCACGCATCACGCCCTCTATTTCGAACCGCAAGTTCCTCCCGCCAATGGCTGTCGTGATGGGTTCGATCGAGGTGGCGTGCGTGGATGGCGTGCTGCCAATGCCGTCGGCATCCTTTGCCCGCGGTTCCTGTTGATCAACATCGCCGCTCAGGAGAACGACACACGCCCTTAGAACGCATTGCCCTCCGAGACAAGGGGACGGAGATAGATGACATGCGTTCCAATGCCGCCGAGGTCAAGGGCAGGACACCACGAGGCGGCGTTGGGTAAGTACCCGTCAATGAACCCCTTCTTTCCCTTCTGATTGCGCATTTGGAAAGTCTGGCATCGAAAAGCGCCTCGTGTGTGCGGTGGGATCCCCTACCCTGCTTCTCGTCATTCCATCTTATCCAGCCTCGTCTCTTTTTGTCAGGCGTTTGGTTCGGGAAAATAATTTAGCTTCCAACGGGGCAGGTAGCCAGGGTTCCGGCTCAAGCCGCCGCCGCATCAAACAAAACGATGACCCTAAAAATTTCTGCCATCTTTATCTGTTGCCACTCCCTTTTTTCATCTAACCCAGATAGGTATAAAACTAAGTTGGTACCCGCATGAGGTCGGGTGTGAACCTCAGGTCCGCTCCCCCGGAGCGTCACATCAACCGTGAACTTTAAGCCCACCCGGTTAGGCACCCATTTGACAAAGATGCTACCTCTCGTTGGGCCCCACGCATCATGTCCCCGCTATCGGCTCTTGCCGGATACGTTGATAAAAATAATATTATGCGTTTCCCCCATCGGCTGTGGGCATAGCCATCAAAAACTCGTTATCTATCTTGGTATTTATCTTGCCGTAACTTCGTTCGGGAAGCCGGCTAACTCCCCTGGCGCCGTTCTCGAGGCCTCGACTAACTTACATATTCGCGGGAAGGAAGGCGGACGCGAACAGGGATACTTTGTTCCTTCCCGACCGATCACGCCGTTATACGAACTGGACAAATGTACTAGTTTCCCCCGTGTCGTCTTGATGACATTCTCCCAGTCACGCGTGATAAGAATCACACAAATAGCGAACACAAAAGGAAACGAAATCATTCATTGATGGTATGATTGACGGCGAGGGAAAAATTGCAAAGTTCCGGGAAGAATGTTCTTTGTCTAGCGTAACGGTTTACGACGGGGTACCTGAAGGACGCTTTTGACGACGGCAACAGGACAAGGGATCTATTTATTGTGTTTGGCGGCCCAAGTTGGAATAGGTTGATATGTAGGTGGTGCCGAATGATCAACAGATATTCGAGCGAGAGGCTCGGCGGGAGGTGTCTCTAGACCCAGAGTTACGTGAGAAAACGTCGAGCGCTCGAGCTGGCAGGCTCGCACTCTTGTTGTGTTACCATAATGCCGTCATTTGGTGGGTGCTAGCGATGCATACCACGCTGTTGCGGCTGCAGCATATTGGCGCATCACTTGCTTCCGACGTGCAAGACAACTTACGTGGCGAAGAAGTCAACACAACGAGGGACGGGGGTGTTGAACGAGATTCCTTGCCAAAGCGTCTTCTCGACGGGAAGGCTTATACTTAGTGATCGGCCGATTTGGATTCAGTACATGTCAACGACGGCGCCTGCGAAGTTGGGATTGCACTTGGGAAATCGTCTGTGAATTAGGTAGTGATCCTGACCGTACCGGCTGCGGCCGGCTACAACTCAACCGTCCCACTAATAGGCTACCGCACCTCCAACAGCGCAACAAAGAAGGGCCGAAGGGTGTCTTTGGCAGGGGTGTGAATGCGACGCAAGCACGATCAACTCCGCGGAGCACGGCATGGTTGACGGGCGGTGATGCGGGTGGGGTTTAACGATCCCACTCTATCAGACCCCCGAGAGGCAAATGTTGTACCACCACGCGTTTGCCCAAAACCTCGGCCTTGAGTAGTAAGTGTGAGTACGATCAAGAGACGGGACGCATGGTCGACTTGCCTGATACATTTCGAACAAGCCTTTGTTCACCTTGGCCCAACTCTGCACGTGCGTCGCAATCGAGTACAGCTGAGATGAATGCTCGAAGAACGGGCCGTACTTGACTTGATGGACCCTTGCGATCGCCATGAAATACAGGTTATCAAAGCTATCGATGGGGTGCGCGCCGTTGGCGAGTTTAACGCCGAGGACGGCGTTGACGGGTATGGTCGTCTGATCTAACAAAAGACGTTGAGGGAGCTCACGTGAGCGTTAGGAAGGGAGACGCATGCCTCGGAGTTGCCCACTCCCAAAAAGGTATGGGAGAAAGCTGTAGTCATCTAATCCCCACACACCATGACTCCCAGCCGGCTCGAGCTTGTACGTATCTTGTAGACGCCAGCAGAGGCGGAGATAGCGCACAAAGACACGAAGGACGAGGGCACGTTCGTCGGGTGGCTTCGGGTGGACGACGCGGAGGAGCGTGAGGGCGCAGAGGAACGAGGCAAACGAAGTTTCGTGACCGGTACCGTAGTCGAGACGACGGAAACTCCCAAACGATTCAAGAAAGTAGGGCTTAAGGAAGCGGAGGGCGGAGGCATAGGTCGGCCCGAGAAACGCGCTTAGGAGGTGGTCACATTCCTGCGAGGCGTCGGAGAATCAGTATGCGTCTTCGATGCATATTGGAAGATACTCGCCTGGATAAGACGGTCGCCCCAGTAGTCTCGGAATGCTGGGTTCCCGAAACGCGGCGTGGCTGTCCCAGGTTTTTGGGCTGGCGAATCGTCAATCCACGTGTTGAGCGTGTCAAGAAGGGTAAGGAGGTTGGTGATGGCCTGTAGGCACGTGCATTGAGGATCAGACGGAAGAGGTGCGTCTCCCCCTACCTGGCTGCAACCCTCATCTGAATCGGACGCGGGTGGTACGGTGTATCCGACGACGGATTCATTTAGTCGGCGTAGGAACAATTGATAATCATGGTACCCCGTCGTGTGTTTCCAATGAGCGACGTCCTCATCGTAACGAATCTTCAGCTCGGGTGATTTGAGAGTGTCGAAGTCAGATAATGGAATTTGGCGAAGATCCCGCAATGTAGACTGTGTTGTCATGTCAGCAAGTAAGTTGGGTCTTGGGTGGGTTGAAGTTACGAGTAGAAATGGCGTAGTGCAGTGCGCCACAACAGGGGCCAAGTCATATGACATGATGATGTAATACGCGTTTCAATTGGGAACTGCGTCCGACGACACGTTCTTGTGACTCGCCCTGTTTGTCACCTGACCGTCCCACTCTGCATACACGCTACGACGAACGAAAACCACAACAATGCCTCCTTTTGACGACTGGAACGTGATTGATGACGAGGAAGACGAAGAACTGCAAGACGCTTCGGTCAGTTTGCACCGTTTGGCATCCTCTATCGAGTAACCCCTATTCCACAGTTCTTCGAAGGAAAACGGGATGTGATTCTGTTTTGCATCGACTGTTCCGAGTCTATGCATGAGCTCAGGGATGATCCCGTGTACGAAAATGTACAGACGTCCCACCTACTCGCCGCCCTCGACGCCGCTATGCAAATCCAGAAAAAGAAGGTCATTGTCGGTCCGAACGACTCTGTCGGAATACTACTTTTCAACACGGTGAGATTTCGTTCTCGTTTGCTGACAAGACGTGGAATGATGTGGAACTCGACCCAGACGCGAACCAAGGAGGTCAAGGGGTATGCTTCCGAGGTCAAGAAAAACGCCTTCGTCTATCAGCAAATTGCACCCATGAGTGCACCGACGATACAAGAGCTCATTCGCTTGATAGATGGTATGGATGTTTTTTTCAGCAATGTTCATTTATTGAATGTTCCGTCCTCAAGAGGCCAGAGAGGACCCGGATCTACTTCGAAACACTTTCCCTCCCATACAAGGAAAGAAGATGCCCATGGGCGACGTGTTCACGAGTTGTAACTGGGTGATACGCGATGGGTTGCGTGCTTTCGTATTTCCCTTTGGTTGTTCGACTAACTGCCTTCTAGTGCACCCAAGACAGCGTCAAAGCGCGTGTTTCTCATCACGGATGATGACAACCCGCATCCGAATAGCAAGCAACTACTCACGTCCTCCAAGACAACCCTCATCGTTTGTCGCTCGCGCATATGATCTACAGGCTCGCCTGACCACGTCGACAGGACCTTACCCAAGCCAGTGTGCAAATCGAACCGTTTTTCATTTCCACTCCGGAAAAGCCGTTCGACCCGACGAAGTTTTATTCCGTGTGTTCAAACCTTCTCCTCTTGGTGTCGCATGTCACTAACTCGACGTGATAGTCTGTCTTACCAACCAATGGCCTTGGCGAGGAAGAGGAAGAGGAGGATGCAGGGATGCTCCCGACGTCCATTTCAATCACAAGGATGGATGACCTCCTTTCTCAGATGCGATTTCACGAGGTACCCAAGCGTGCTCTCTTCAGCATTCCGTTCGAACTCGGCAAAGGGTTCGTGATAGGCGTAAAAGGGTAAGCTTTCTCACCAATCCTTTGCAGTGTTCAATGGTGCCCTGACGCCTATCAGCTATGGTTTAATCACCGAGCAAAAGAAGGGATCATATAAATACTTTGTTGACCTGGGAGACCGAATGGAGGTCGCAAATAGCCGAACGGTTTATCTCGATGAGGTTCCTTCCGCGTTCTACAGCCGTGTAGCCGTCCCCTGATCTCCCACACTTCCACAGGATCAACAAGCGGAGGTAGACCGCCGTAAGATACTATTTGGCGGGAAATTGGGCACTAGTGTGGCGGACGCCGGTGAGGAAGATGAGGAAATGAGCATGTCAATCACGAGGACCGTGAAACTTGGTCACAGAGTAAGCCATCTCGGCTTTGGTCGGACGACAGTCTGCTGAGGGACTGCTTAACAGCCGTTCTACACCCCGGATGAGATCCGGTCTTTCCGTACCTTGGGCCTTGAACCTGGTATATCTAATCTAGGCTCTATTGTACCGAACGCTCAGTCTCGCCTTTCAAGGTCTTAAACTTCTTGGCTTCAAAAAGAAGTCCTCAATTGCACTCGAGGACAATGTCAAACATGCCTTATTTGTTTATCCAGACGAACTGGTAGACGGTTCAGCGCTGTTTACACCATTTTTTGTTCTAAGCCTCCGTCTATAGAAATATTCTGGAAGCAAACGCACATTTAGTGCTCTTCTGCAGAAGATGTTAGAGAAGGACAAGATCGGCTTAGTACTCACCCACGTCTGGCGTAATGCTACCCCTGCCTTCTGTGCTCTCGTGCCACAGGTGGGCGGGTATGGTCACAAGTTTGGTTCTATTGTTAACAACGAAACGTATGTTTAGGCAGAAACAGTGGAAGAGGGTGGGTGGAGTGAACCTGCTGGATTCCATCTCATCTTTTTGCCTTTTGCTGATGATATCCGCGCTGCACCTATTACCGAAGCGTTCAGAGGCACGTCAACTCATTCTATGAGTCTTTACTTGCTGACATCTCTCCCATATTAGCCACGGATGAAGCCAAGAATGCCGCGAGAGCTTGGATTGATAAGTTGTCGATCAAGAACGGTGCATACCTTCCCGACTCGTATCCAAATCCTGGTGTGTATGTCTCATCCCATTTATATGTGTATGTCCTCAGTCGATCTCTTAGCACTTGCATACCACAATACTCAGCTCCAAGCAAGCGCCTTCCGCGAAGAATTTGATACAGAAGCGTTTGAAGATTTGACGCGGCCTAAGTACGATATGATTCACAAGGTTTGACAAGCGTTGTTGCTCTTCACTAAGTCTAATGTGTGTTACACAGCGTGCGGGAGAGCTGCTCAAAGAATGGAAGAAGATATTGTCAAGCGACGAGAATTATAACGCTGTGGTTGCTACAACGGGAACGAAGAGAAAATTTGTTTGTTGTCAATTCCAAATCTAGTTTGCATTATGATGACGATGCGGAACCTTTTTTTCTCAGGACGTCTCGGTAGATGAAGCGGACCTTCGGAGTAAATATGCTGCGGGAAAGCTGGACAAAGTGAGCTTAATGTCATTTCATCCAAACCCCCAAGGGATTCTAACCTATATCGTTCGTGATCGCGACAGCTTCGGGTCGACCAGCTCAAGGTACGTCTCTCTGTATAGCCGAGACGACTGTGTTGTTGCTCACTCCGAAACACTGTAGGAGGTGCTCAAAAGCAAGGGTCTATCGACATCGGGGAAGAAGGCCGATCTCATTGGGCGCGTGGGTGAATGGTTGGACAAGTGCTGATTCGGATTAGGACGTCTCCATCAATAAGGCGACCAGGATCCAGGCTGACCCAGGCTGTACAGTTAGTAATTATTTCATGCCAAGATCGCTTCGTGCGTGTCTTGGCTTCGAAATCCATAATATTGGCCCAGTGACATCCTTCCTGACCTTCCGCGGGGGCGGATGCTTAAACGATTCTGTTTCATGCTCGTCAGTCACCGGCAGACCACCACCTGACGCCACAGTGTCACTACACACGTGCAACAGGCTCTTTACGAGTGCATCCGCGTGAAACAAGCACCAGCTTGTCACTGACGTATTTCCCGAAGCTCTTTTATCTTCGACTTTAAGACTTAACGTGGCGCCGTTGCTGTCGCAGTTACGCTCGGAGAACGTCAAGGTCACGGATGCAATGCGGCCAATCCTGGCACATTTACTAGTATTTCCGTACTAGGTGAGGTGTAGCCTTACAACGTGGCGGTATGGACTGGAGTGTACTAACGGTCACTGTTGGCTGTACATCATCGTCTCAAATATCGGCTGATTAAAGGTGAGTGATGTCGTAGCAACGCATTCACAAGCGTCGCCTTGTGGGTGACCTCCGAGAGGCAACGCCGAATGTGTTTTAATGTGCACGCCAAGTCACTAGGTACGATCCGAGGAGATGGTAAGCACAACTCGTCATGCGCTGGTGAAACCCGATGAAACATTCACGCGTCACTTCCGTGTCTCGACGACGATCGAGGTCCGCGGGCGAACCGACTCGGAGGAACTCGGAGATTCACTCTGGGGCAGATAATCTAAAGGCGAGTCTGACTCGTTTGGAGAAAGGTCTCGCGTCTACACGCGTCACGCGTGTCGACGGGATGCGGGCGCCCGAGTGATCCGTAGATGTGCTCACACCGGCAGTGATTGCCTCTTTCATAATTTCCCCCACCCTTGTCGCGATGGTACCGCGGGAGCCATCCCTTACCCTTGTCCCATATTTTCATCGAGGCGCTTGATACACTTTGTCTTTGTGACGTGATTCGATAGCTGGAATCGGACCCAGTGTGTTGAACTGGATACAATGGGTCGAAATTGATTAACGTCTTTGCTTCTGCGATATTGCGATTCAAGGTTACTCCCTGGTCCAGCATAGCCTTATGGCTTGTGCACACGCAATCCCATTACTTACAACTCACCCGAGGTGGACAAACTTGCCCGGTGATGCAGTGCAACCTGCGACGAATCCCAAAGTCACAACACCTCCGGCCAAGACGCAGATGACTATACTTGCACCCAAATTTCCTCGTACATATAGTGTCATTTTTCTGCCTTTCAGCTATTCACACAAGGTCCTTCATTCCCTGCTAATATCTCAATGTTCGCCAACGCCAAAACGATTCTCTTTGCTATCTCATGCGCACTCATGACGCAGGGCCAGTCCAGCGCAGGGCCCAGTACCTGCATTATCAATTGTGTATCTAATGCTGCCTCAAGCAACGGTTGTGGGAGCTAGTACGTATCTGAGTTCTCCCTCATAGCACTTTATTGACCCCCTGACAGCACTAACTTGCCATGCGTCTGCACCTCGACCCCTTTCCAGCAGGCCGCTCTCGCGTGTCTTCAGACACAGTGTACAGCAGCTGACGTTGCGACCGCGGCACAACTCCAAAGCGAAAAGTGCACTTCCGTAAGTCGTGCTCCTCGTTTTTCACTTCTCTTGACAAATAGTTGTTGTAGTGAGCTCTGAGAGTGTCCCTGTATCTGGCGTGGCGTCTCATCTGGACAAACGTCGCCTCGCAGGTGGGCATTAGTCGAACAAACTCTGATGTTAGGTACTTTGCTTGTATGCGTGCGTGATTCGGAACGACTTGGTGCTCGTCTACCGTTGGAAGAAACAAAGTGCCGATTGAGAAGGTACTGAACGAAGAATCGTTGTGAGAGATGCTCAGAGTCGTTGGCGCCCTACGACACTCCGCCTTCAAATGACGGCACACGCACACTTAGTGCCAGGGCTTTGAGTCCATGGCGTCATGTACTCAGTATTCTAGGCAGGCGGCTGGACCCGCCCGAATACGAACTAGTATACTTGGTGACAGACCCAGTATGCTGTAGAGAGGGAAGCACTCTCAAACGTCAACTTGAAAGGGTCCAGGAAGGTAATGGACACTCTGGTGGTCAGTGAGGGTCACTAGCGTCGTGATAGCGAGAAACTTTCCTTGGAGAGACAATAACAATGGGCACTGCGATATAACTAAGGTCCAAATGGTTGTGGGCCCAGAAGTCGATCATCGAGGACGCAATCATCTCCGCTGGGTAGCGATTGTCTCCCTCTAAGACTCGCATAGGTTTCACTTCTGGGCCTTCGACTAGTATTCTAACAACACGAAGAAGCTCGAGCACTGCTCGCAAGAATTCCAAATGCTCAGCGTCGGAGGAGCGGAGGGAAGCAGTGGCCTGGAGTCGAGAAGTACAATACCGCGGCGCTGCTCGTCTAGAGCATAATCATGAGATACTGTGCGACACGAGGCTCCGTTCAAGGAGAAACTGACTTGATACCAATGAATCGAATAACGATGGAAGAGACCTCAGGCTCGAGACTCCTCTTAGGTTGCCAGTGAGTGCTGTGAACGGCCCCCCTCGGTGACGGCATGACCACTGCGAATGAGTCAGTTGGCTGGCCATTCCTTCAGACGCTTCATAGCACTCCCTCGCGTCGGCATTCAGCGCCTGTCTCTCTACGGTGCACTACGACTTTCGCGATATGATATGTGGTGATGTTTCATTGAAAGTGGTTTCAATTCAGTGAGGCTCTGTGAGTTCCTTTGCGGAGTGCCAATCAAACTCTTCTTTCTGGCGCAGACGACCCGGACCACATTGTCAGAAGCAATTCTTGGAAGCCAGGAAGCCGAGTGATGAAACAGTCATGTCATATCTCACTGGCATGTCCGCTGGCCGCATCGGTGGTGATTGAGGGGATCCGAAGTGTGCCCTGACGCGCAGAAAAAGTGTTTAGAGAGTCGTCACAGATAAGATGCGTCCTCGTACAGCAATACCCAACCATGACTGAGGAACACTTTGACGCGCTCATCGTCGGCGGCGGGTTCAGCGGCGTCTATCAACTCATACAGCTACGTAAGCTAGGCCTCAAATGCAAGCTTGTCGAGGCCGGATCAGATTTAGGTGGAACCTGGTACTGGAACAGATACCCCGGCGCTCGCGTCGACAGCGCTATCCCAGCCTACGAATTCTCCCTTCCCGAGCTCTGGAAAGGATGGACATGGACGGAAAAATATCCTGAACAAA
>JBBPMA010000499.1:0-22406 GCA_038090075.1 Xanthoconium purpureum | reverse complement strand
ACTCTCCATCCACTCCATCCACCCTTTATCCACTCCATCCACCCTCCATCCACTCTCCATCCACTCCATCCACCCTTCATCCACCCTCCATCCACTCTCCACCATCCTTCCAATCTCCCTCCAAAATCTCTGGGGTCAGAGATGGAAAAACATAAGGATAGGATCCCCAGCATGCAAATAGGAGGTGGATCCCCTGCGCGCCCTACGCGCTCTACGCGCAGGTTTCATGCCCATGAAGTATGGGGTAGATTATTAGGGAATAGTCTCTGGGAGGTAGTTGCTAGGTCTAGGGGATTCTGGATGTTTTGGGATGTTCCAGTTTCTTCCAGATCTTTAGGAGCTCGAAAAATTCCCCTGGGGTGTCAAGGAAAAATCTTGGATGGGCTGGGGTGGTCCTACTCCTGAATAGGAGGGACAGAAGGGTTATTCTTGTTCTTTTGTTATGCAAGTCGACAGACTTGTGTTGAGGTCAAAGGTTTACTTACTCTGAGGGAGGTACTCACAAAGAGACACTGCATCCTCAAAGAAGTCTCAAGGTAAATGGAACTAGATCACAACTTAGATGAGCTGTGGATCGCAAGACTGACACTGTGATTGTGCAGAACAAGAATAGAAAAAAGGTACAGGCTACGTGGGTATTTAAGTACTACTGCTTATGTAAGAAGAAGCTAGTAGAACAATGTGGAAGGTGGGGGACACATGATCACTGTAAGAGAAGTGGTCAGGGAAGCAGATAGTCCTGTTGATGAGACAAGAAGTTAAAGGGGAAAAAGTATCAGAGAGGTGAAGATATCAAAGGTAAGTAGGTAGTTGGTCTCATCCTCATGATAAGGGAAAAGATCAACATAGACTCATCATACAGTGCAGATGAGAAAGAAAGTATGACAAAGAAAGATAATCGTAACAAATGGCATGTTTCACTTTTCACCATTCTTTGTCCTTGATCAATATACCAGATCTCCTTACCCACTCGGCCCTAGCCAGCCATACATGCCAAGCATCAAAGATCACCCCAACAGTTCTACCAGTGAGGATTGGGATGAAAATTCTTCTGTTGATGAAGGTAACGAGGTAAGTCTGGCATAAACTACTACAGGTTACTGAAACTAACAAACTGAACCCAAATTCTTCAAACCATGACTTGCCCAGTGCAGAAACCAGCATACACCATGCCATTCCATTACCACACACCGCCCAAAAAGCTTACTTACTTCTCAAGTCAGCATGAGTGGATCGAAGGATACTCCTCACTCAAAAAGAACTCACCCGTCAAATCATTCACTGGAATATGCTTGTCTTGCAATACAATCAGGTCATACTGGAAAGAACTCAGGATGATTTATGCGCTGCTGACTAGCTCGTGGGACACATTCATCTTATGATCAGGCAGAGTGGTCAAACTGCCACATTCAAGTGCGTGATGCAAGAGGACTATAGCACCGTTGGTTGCAGTAAGTTTTCACTGCTTTAATTTCATCAGATTGTCTCTCATGTTGTTTTATCGTTACACAGAGCAGGGCCACCTTCCGATTGATGTCAACCTCACATAGTAGCATGTATCTCAAGTCATGAGGTCTGTACATAGTATATATTGTCGTATATGTAGTACTACTATGTAATTTGCCAACCATGTCATGGGAAACTTCTTGCTACCACTGCCACTGTCAACTCATCAGTAACTCAATGGACTGGCATACCCTGTCAGGCTGGAGCCCCATCAAAGAATTATGTTATTCAGCTACTGCAATTTTGTAACTGGGTGGTGCTATAACAGCATGGCCCAGGGTGTGACAGACCATGGAATGCTAGAAGTCCAGGGACCTCAGCTAACTGAAAGGGTCATTTTGCTGATGTAGGGTGTTGGTCCTGATGATAGTACCCTTGTTCTCTTAGCCTTGGACTTTTTTGAGGACATTGTGTCTCTTCATGAGTACCTCCCTCAGAGTAGGTAAACCTTGACCTTGGTGCAAGTCTGTCAACTTACATAACATGGGGACATTGGCAAAGGAAAGGAATTTGTTGCAATTCTTTTTACACTCTTCCTGTTGGGCTTGCTCCTCTTCTTCTTCCTTTCACCTACATTGTTCCTCCACTTCAGCACACTGTTGCTCTTCATGCTCTCTGGCTAGAGCCTCTTCTGCCTGGATCCAGGCATCCCACTCTTCTTGGTCTAGGGCATTCTGGTTCAACCAGAAGGTGTTGAGTCTACAAGCTGCCTGCTCATTGGTAATGTTGAAATTGTTGATGAGGGATTGTTGAGAGGCTGCATAGCACTCCATGAGGAAGTCAGGTTGGATTGCTTTGTGTGGATTTGCAGGAGGCATGGAGGTGAAAAGAGGAAAGAAAGGGGAAAGAAAAACAAAAAAGAAGGAACAAAGACAAGTGTAACAGAGACTGAAGTGCACAGAACACTACGGACAGCTGGGATGCAAAGTGGGCAGAGGCAAGAGCAATGGGCCCACTTCGCTTCTCATGCATAGACTATACCCTACAGGCGCCTCTTTGGCTTACGTAGGCTGGCAACTGTGGAAGGGAGGGGCGTGGGAAAGCCTGGGAGGCGTGACGCGACCGTGCAACGCCCGAGGGAAGTAAACGCGACTCGATCGACCCTTTGCATCAGCGACGAGTCAAGATGCAGGCAGGGCAAACACCGGTCTTTGTGATGAGTGCGCGACCGATTTCTTTCCCGTCTTGTGCGCTAATCGACTCGCTCAACCAGACACTGCGCCTGAAAGGCAATCGGGCAGAAAAGCTCAAATTTCGAACATCACCGCAGCCAAGGTCGGCAAACCAACCTCTCAATCATGAGATCTTCTCAATCTATTTGTCTTAGACCATCGCTGATGTGATCCGCACATGTTTGGGCCCCAAAGCCATGCTGAAAATGATCCTAGATCCCATGGGCGGCATCTTGTACGTTCGTCGTCTCTCGTCGTCTTCTTTCGGGTCCTTCTTACGCTTCCAGACTTACCAACGATGGCAACGCCATTCTGCGCGAGATCGACGTTGCTCACCCCGCTGCCAAGAACATGATCGAACTCAGTCGGACTCAGGACGAAGAATGCGGCGATGGAACGACGAGCGTGATCATCCTAGGTATCGTTCAACCCCGTGGGTTTGCAGAAACACCCTAATATCCCTCTAGCTGGAGAGATCCTCGCGCAATCGCTCACTCAACTTGAGCGCGACATCCATCCCGTCGTCATCATCTCAGCATACAACAAGGCTCTCAAAGAATCACTAGAGATTATAAACAAGATATCGATCCCCATCAACACGTCGGACGACGAAGAGATGCTCTCGCTCATCAAAACGTCCATCGGAACCAAGTTCGTCGCTCGCTGGTCCGACCTCATGTGTTGTCTCGCCCTTCAAGCCGTCCGCACCGTCGCATCGGAAGAAAATGGACACAAGACCGTCGACATCAAACGGTACGCACGCATAGAAAAGATCCCTGGCGGTTCTATCGAAGAATCGCGCGTCTTGGATGGCGTTCTCCTAAACAAGGACATCACTCACCCCAACATGCGCCGGAGAATACAACATCCGCGCATCATACTGCTAGACTGTCCGCTGGAATACAAAAAGGGAGAAAGTCAAACGAACATGGAGTTCTCCAAGGAGAGCGACTGGGCTCGTGCGCAAGAGATCGAAGAAGAACAAGTCATCGCGCAGTGCAAGCGCATACTCGAGTTCAAGCCCGACCTCGTCATCACCGAAAAGGGTATCTCAGGTTGGTCCATCCTTGCAAAACTACGAGCTGTCCCTCACAACTTGTTGTAGATACCGCCCAGTATGTCTTTGAGCGTGCCAACGTTTCCGCTATTCGACGTGTCCGCAAGTCCGATAATAACCGCATCGCGCTGGCCGTTGGCGCCACCATCGTCAACCGAGTTGAAGACCTTCGAGAATCCGACGTAGGCACTGAGTGCGGACTCTTCCACATCGAAAAGATAGGGGACGAGTGCGTGCCCCTTGCCCATCAAACATCGCTCTCGACTTACTCTTTACTCTATTCCAGATACTTTACCTTTTTGACCGCCTGCACGAACCCCAAAGCATGCACCATTCTTCTCCGCGGACCCTCAAAAGACATCCTCAACGAAATAGACCGTAACCTCGCCGACGCCCTCTCCGTCGCGCGCAACGTCTACTTCAACCCTATCCTCGCACCCGGCGGTGGTGCGACAGAAATGGCCATCAGCGTCGGCCTTCACGCAAAAGCCAGAAGCGTGACCGGCGTCGAAGGATGGCCGTTCAGAGCCGTCGCAGACGCGATGGAGGTCATCCCCCGAACGCTCGTGCAGAACAGCGGTGGCAACGCCATTCGCGTACTGACGGAGCTGAGAGCCAAGCACGCGAATGGGGAACACTCGTGGGGCGTGGATGGCGAGACGGGCAAGATCGTGGACATGAAGTCGTACGGGCTGTACGAGAGCGCGAGCGTCAAGGTGCGTCGCTCTGGAGGCACCTTTTTGTCGTTGCTGTTCTGACGACCGGTTTAGATCCAGATCCTCAAGACGGCGATCGAGGTTTGTGTCTCGCGATCCGCTGCATACAGAGAACTTATGCCTTTCTTTAGGCGGCCCGCATGCTGCTCCGCGTTGACGATGTCGTGCAAGCTACGCGCAAAGAAAAGGAGCAACATGGCCCTCCACAAGAAGAGATGGCTGAATGAAAACCGGCCCCAGACACGGTCGACGATGTGTTTTGTAGATGCTGAATCCATGAATATTACAATAACGACTACTTCAACAAGCCTCTAATAAACACCGACCACGGTACACGTTTTACTAACAGCTTACTTCCACAGCACCTGGGATCAGCATTTGATGAAATTACCAACGATCATGCTCGGAATCCCCCACTTGTCTCGCCTGATGGTAAACGAAAAACAGCAGTTGATGAAGCCTTCTTCGCTTGGAGTGTCCTCGCCTTCCATCTTCTTCCGGTCGGATGAGGTATTAATTAAGGGTTTATATCGCAACACGCAAGAAGTGAGCACTGCTTTCTGAGTGGAATCGAACGCGACGTGACCGTATTTCTGTTGAAATGAGACGCGCCGCACAACACGTCGTTGATAGTGACCCACCTCCCAATAATTGACAGCTGACTCTTCTGCCATCAGTTCGTATATGCAGAGGCGGCCCTGTAAATCGTTTATGAGAAAAGGTCGTCGACGAAATCGACGAGACTCACGTCGCGCATCATGTACCCGTCTACGCCGACCAACTCGCTGAATTCGCGGTTTCCCTTGTATATCTCACCCGTTCGGCGCCAAAGGCACGCGGGTACGCCCATGGCTGAGAAGACACGGTCGTAATCGAGCAACAGGCGCTCAAACGCCTCCTCGATAAAGACCAAGTCCTGTGAGAGAAACGGTTGGTCAAAGTGTTATAACTTGAACGGCTTTACTGACGATATCCCGGAGAGACTGCGCGACAGCCTGTGCAAAGTAATGTGAGATGGCAACTCTCATCTCTGCCAGACCTACTTACTCTGAACTTTGGTCGGAGAACAGACAATGGCTGGAGAATCTGCTGCTTCGATTGTCGCGAAACGCTAGGGTGAGGTTCATAAGACGGCGCTCCGTCGGCCGAACAAACCGACAACTCACTTGCGGTCCATCCATCTCGAAAGGCGGGCATAACCCTTGACGTAGTCGTACGGCTTCAACAAACCCGCTTCGTACTTGCTTCTAATGACGCGGTTCAACCGTTCGTCTCTTGAGCCGGACTCTTGATCTGCCGCAGTCAAAAGGAACTTTTCTGTTTTAGTCGCCGACGGGAGCAACGGGGGTGCGGGCTCCTCTGGTGCTGCATGCGGTTCGGCGGTGGCACCCCTCGAGGGTTCGGTCGCTGGTGTCGGTTGGGTGATGTACGTACTTGCGATGCCGTCTGCTGCAGCTGGGTCAGGGAAGGTTGGCGCCGACATGAGCGACGGCGTCACGGTCTGAGGCGAAGTAAAGAAGGAGCCGTCGTCGAGCGTCTCCAAAAAGTCGCTAATAGCCGTTCTCGTCAACAAAGTCGTCTCCAGAGACGCCATACAGGCACGCACGTAAGGACAGAGAACTCGTTGCCGAGTGTTTCGGGCTGGTAGAGAAATGTGTTCTGCGCCACGTTCATGGACCATGGCGAATTCGAGGGCTGTGACATGGTAGCGTTGGCGTACACCGGTTCTGTAGGGCGTGTCATCACAAACCACGCTCGAGGCATCCAGGCGCACGTACGGGGTATGATCCGCGATGGTTCCGCATTAACCAGCGGTGCGGTCGTCTCCTGCTTGTTCTTCGGTGGACGCTGCTCGTCGTGACACAGATGTCCTATTTCACGCTTGATGCTAGGAGACGTATCGGTCGCACAGCATGAACAGGACCTGACGATTCAAGATCGGGGACGCACCAGCGCTGGCATGGCCGGCCCTCGTCGCACGTCATATGGCTGCGACGACAGTAGAGACACGCGTGGTTGACTTTCCGTCTCTTGGTGGTCTTCTTCTTCTTCCCTGCCACATCGTCCTCGTGCGACTGGTCGTGGTCGAGGTCAGGCCGGCTAGCGGGCTGCGATGGCATCGTTGCGTAGGGATGCGTCGGGTAATTGGCCATGGGGGGGCACGACGAGCTTATTGGTCGAGCTGGACGAGGCTACTTTTTCAAGGTCGAGTGTATAAAAACGGGTGCAAGTTTCAGATATGTAGCTCTCGTGATGTGATTGCACCACCTCAAACAAGCCTGACAGCGTGTGCACATGTCCGGACAGACCCCGACCACCCACCGACGTACACTCACACACGCTTGTCGTTCCCCCCAGCGGACAGAGTCAGGCACGTTCCATTGTTGCGTAAACGTGCAAGCTGGAGTAGCACGTCAAATTTACAAGTTTGCAGCTTCGACGGGTTACCATGAAATAAGCGCAAAATAGAAACAAGCAGCACAGTCACCGCGCGGCCGTTGTATGCAACACGAACGAGAACAGAGAAGCCTCTGTTTGTGACACAGGACAGCTCATTCGTGTCAAGAGCCACGGGCCAAGCTTTCCCTCCGTGTGCCATGGCCGGATCATCAGCTCCTGGTGTGTCACCCCTGTTTCAGGACTGGAGGTACGGTCTGGGGTCAAATGGCCTCTCTGAACCGCTGCACTGGGTCATGGGACGTACTAATCCCCATCTTGACGGTAAGTTTGGCGGATTCTTTGGGAGAGCGTCTCCTGGTTTCACATTCGACATCACTCACCCCGAATCGACTGTGTTGACCATCGATATCGGTCCTGGGTGCGGTGGAGGTCGACAAGGCTTTCGGAAAACTCGTGAATTGTATACCCTTCAACATTGTCGAGAAAACCCAGAAGGAATCCACCGAAACCGATCAAACCGGGCGTAGCGAAGCGTACTTCAAGAGGAACATCCCAGACATCAGTACCATGTCTGAGAACGAATGTTTTCGGCGTTGCAGCGTCGTTGAACTGACGCGATCATGGCCTTCGAGGGCTTGCTCTGTTTATTTTGGTTGTTGTCATCATTGACGGCAGGCCCATTCTCGGTGATGCTGCCTAGGTTTCTCCGTCATTTCAATGTACACACTATATAGGAACTCAATAATGTTATACGGAGACGTGAGCGCTACCCTGAACAGGAGAATTGACCCATTCGTACTTACCTTCGGGAGCTATTGCCACAAGACAATTTAGAAATTAGCAGATAGGCTGCAGACAACACCCACATCGCAGAAACTATGGGGACCAAGAAGCGGAAGAACGTACAATATTCAGTTCCCATCCCCATGGATTAACAGCCCACAATCCGGTAACCAACACAGCGGACTGAGATAACTTCGGACCATATAAGCGGATTGAATATACAAGTTCATGTGCGGACTTGCCTTAAGTGTCTAGTTGGGCACCACCTGCTTGGGGGAGGGTGTACCCCACAAGTCCTCGAAACCCGCCATCACCGCCAGTGCCCGGTGGATACATCAGATCGACATGTGAGAGCACTTTCGGTGCCGGTCACAACTTCGTTGCATTCCACTCAACCATTGGGTAACTGACAACTCCTCGGCCATAAGACTTAATGACGGGAAGATGACTTTCAAGGATCAGCCTCAAATTACCCCGAATGGTGATCAGGTCTATACAGCCTCCGCACCTTAAGTGGGGAAACGCATCAGCGTTTTGGAAAAGAATAGGGAGATCGATGTACTCTCTGAGCCTTAATCGTATGGCTTTCCCAAGGAAGCGTTAGTGATTCTGTTGCGGAATAGCTTGACTTCATTGCGGTACGCGTCAGCGACATGGGCGTGCGAGACAGAACCACATCAGTACATCCGACACTGAAATTTGGTGGTTGTCAGGCACCCGGGTGGTACGGTCTTTAACCAATGATGCTTACATCCGGGAATCTCTCTCACTTGATCTTCGCGTCGGGAATTAACGGATAAACTCAGGGCCAAACGAGACCGAGATGGCTACAAAACATCGTATATGCCGTAGCGTCTGTGGCATTTTCCGAGTTCTTGACAGAGGATGGAAAGTCAGCAACAAGACTCGCGAAAGCGATCAGAAGGCGTGCCACGAAGGGACGATTCCAGTGCCTCGATCAGGTTGGAATACCCAGCGGCACTACGACCACCAAACAGTACGAGTTCGCTCTGTACTGTGCCAGATGCGCGATTTCGTCCTTCGATGTGTGGCGATATCGCCATCGCAACCCTCCAAAGGTTGTTTACAGAAGTCGTCTCAGATGGCCTTTCCACGATCGTCGACACTCACCTCAAGACCCGCTGAAAAGAGATGAGAGAACGTTGAGGAGCATGATTTATGGGATCGCAGATGCAGACCAAAATTGCTTACCGGTAGCCGGATCCCGAACGGAGCCTTATGGTCAATAGCTTCACGACGGAACCAACTCGAACCCTGTAATCCACGGGAATTCAGTGAAAGAGTCGAATTAGACAGTATGATCTCGTGGAGCCTCTTGAACCAGGTAACACACAGCCTATCGCTCAACTTTTTTGGAATGCGCAGTTTTCGAGCGCACAGAGACACATGGTCCATGTAATGGCGATCTGTGGGATCATGCGCGAGATAGTGAGAATAAGATAGATCGGGTACCGATATTTTGGGTGCCCATGGAAACCTCAAAAGCAAGTTTGGGTCGCTCGCGGGACACCGTTGGACCAAGGCCTTGATTCAGAAGGATCCGAACTCACGCCTCCCGCCCGACATTTCACCGGGACTACCCACGGTGCGGTCACAAAAGTCGAGCAAGTTGTACCAAATGCATTTATATCGTCCCCCATCGCGTCTTGAGCTCGTGCCAACACACGTCAAGCAACCTTTTGGCACCAACGATGTCCACAACAGCCAACGCCGGGATTGCGATCCTCGGAAGCGGCCTCTTTGCCAGAGAGGGTGGGTAGTGCACATCTCGCAACACGATCTCTCCGAACATTCACACCATCGCGGTTGAGTTCACAGCGCATCTCCCCGCTCTCAAAGTCCTCGGATCTCTCGCTCCAAATCTAAGGGCGGTCTATTCGCGATCAGAGAAGAGTGCGAACGCGCTGGCGGACGACGCAACGGATCTCCTTCACTACAGGCCGGACGTCTACCATGACGGCGACCCATCAGCGAACCTTGACGCTCTGCTCGACAGATTCGATATTTCTATCGTTATCGTAGTGTTGCCCATCACTGTACAGCCCGGCATCGTCCTTAAGGCATTGGCAGCTGGAAAGCACGTTCTCAGCGAAAAGCCAGTGGCGCCAGACGTAGCCTCAGGATTGAAACTGATCGCGACTTACGAGGCAGAATACAAGCACAAGGGGTTGGTCTGGAGGGTCGCAGAGAACTGGGAAGTTGAACCAGGATACATCGTTGCAGCGCACGCGCTCCGCGCTCGAAAGATCGGGAAGGTGATCTCCTTCAGCTTGCGAGGCGTCTATTACATCGATCAAGAGTCAAAGTGGTACAAAACACCTTGGCGCACAGTTCCGGAGGTAAGTCGTTGGAATCCGCTTTCTAATGGTAATCTGTGACCAATGAGAATGTTCCAAAGTATCAAGGCGGATTCTTGGTGAGTCTGGTTGAAGGCGCTACCTCTGATGGATACTCGAGTTAACCCGAGATGCCCATTGCGTGTGGGTAGCTCGACGGAGGTGTTGTACGTGCATTCGCTCGCTCACGACAATGTCTGACTTCAGTCTGCAGCATTCAGCAGCTGCATTACGTGTCATTCTTCCTAGCGCCATGACGTTTCTGTCAGGGTTCGCCTCGTTGAGCGTGAAGTGGCTCGCACCTCAAGACACGATCAGTGCCATCGTCAAATGCGCGGATGGCACGCACGGTGTCTTTGAATTGAGCGTCGCCGCACCCACGCAAACGCGCCTATCCGCTGGCAACGGCATAGTCGTCACAGGCACAGACGGACACCTCACCGTTATCCAGACCGGAGTGAGGGATCCAATAACAGGGGATGAAAGGCCGGTCTTCCGCATTACCATCAAGTCCGTAACTCGGGACGCGGATGGAAAAGCCGGTCCCGAGAGGGAAGAAGTGATCGACGAACCCGTCAGGGGTGTCGAAGTAGAGTTGGCGAGCTTCTTTGCAGCGGCCCTGGAAGGAAAGGAGGACGGATTGGGTAATCCCAGGGGTGCCCTCCGAGATGTGGGGATTATTGAGGCGTCGTTGAAGAGCGATGGAAGGTTGATTGATCTCGAGAAACTCGTCGCTCCAGTCTGAGAAGGAAACTGTGGACAGGCACACCCAGATATGTTGATCACAACAAATGATGTTCTTGTTGAACAATGCAGTCGATGGAGACCCCCGAGAAGCGTTGGTAAAATTACGACTGAATATTAACGCTGCTGTGAACATAGAATGACATGTACTTGCAAGATATGGGACAAGAGTCTCTGAGACCAGGAGGAATAGGCTATCATCGTGCACCACAGTGGGATGGGAGTGGAGGCGAAACTTTTAAGTTGTTTGGAAGACGGAGCCGGAGGTCGATGAAGATTTTGTATATTGTACCTGAAGAGAGACCGCATTCTACAAGATACTCTGGGGTGACGCCCCAACCAAGCAGATCCAACACAAGCGACTTTGCTCTATCCAGGTCCTCCTCCGTCACTGATGAAACACATGCCTGAGCAGCCGAGAAAAACTAGTAACGAAGGCGGGAATTGCATACTAGGTTCAACTGCGGGGGCAAGACTTGCAGCGAGGTTTCCGGTAGGGGAAGCCGGTGGTATTGAAGCCCTGACTTGGTTGGATGAGGGTGGTAGCTGTGGTTCATGTTTCGATTGTTGTGGCGAACGCTGTGACAAGCTCCGTCCCTCCATGATCTCGCCGTCTTCCAACGACTCGCTCTTGGAGGTGACGGGACGTGTGCGGATTTGCAAGGTCTCGTTGTTGGATTCGCCACCGGCGTTGGGAGATGGCAGTTCTTGACGGTCCTTCGCCGACATGCAGGTTCCTCGTTCAACAAGTTGGAGGCTGGCAGTGGTGCGTGCGACTCAGAAGGAAGAATTCTGTTCCTCGTCACAGGTACAAGGCAACTTACCACTTTTCCACCTTGTTTACATGGGACTGAAACCGTTCCGACAGTTGGCATGTCCAAAGGCGCGATGTGCGGGGCAGGGTCGGAGTGAGCCAAGTGCAGGCGCGGCCTTCAACCCTTTCCCTCCCAGCATGCCGTCCCAGCTGACCTCAACCCTATACGACCTGGAAGAGCCAAGTCCTGGACGCTTAGCCTTTGTCGCTGCCGGCCATGAATATACGCTCCAGCATCCTTGTCTGCTGGTACTTTACTGCGCTGGGATGTTCCAAGCGTGTTCCTACAGTAGCTTACAGCTCGTGCATTCTCCCCACACACCTTCTGTCTATGTGGCAAACTTTGCAATCGTTGGTGTATGCTGAGAGCTCTGCCAACAGCAAGCGTTATGTGCCTGGAGAGCGTAAGGTGGACGAGTTCCTGGCGATCTCGATTCCGTCCGAGTAGTGTCCCCAATGACTGTGAGTCTCCACCTGGTTTTGTCCTGATACGTTGCTTATGGATACTAGGTCCCTCTCCTTCGACGTTGACGGGGTATGTTGAGGCAGGACAGGTACCCAAACAGCGTACAACGGTGTTCCGATACTCGCCCCACCCCTGCAAGCTACAACAGCATACCAATGGAACTAAGCTCCCAATACCAAAGAACGGCCGTAAGCCAAGTCCGACATAGTACAATCCCGAGAAGACACAACCACAACGTCACAAATTCACCCGACCCAACATCCTCACGTGTTCAACAGCGCAACTACTTCCCGAACCATCTGATCAAAGCCTTTCCCATCTCTTGTAGGCCACGCCTCCACGAACTCCCTCGCCTTCTCCAATACCAATTCCAACAGATCTGGCTCGCCTTGTAGATGTATCTTCATGTACGCCGCAACGACAACCGTCGCCCATACCTTCTTGTCGATTCTCAGTTCATCTGCCTTTGCTAGTATCTCGTCCCCAACGAGTCGAAGGAGAAGAGAAGAGGTTGAAAACGAGCCGTCCAGGTCCATTTGTTGAAAGAGATCATACACCTCTTGTGTGATAGATTCCCGGTTGTTTGGGATGCTCACAGGCGCGGCGTCGTTTGGAACACTCGGATCCAGGAGGAAATCAGGTGAAGGAACGCGGTCGCCGAGGCCATGGAACCGAGGGAGAGGACTTGGGGGGCGAGAAGTCGTCCAACAGGAGCTGCAACTTGTGGATCCTTCAAGGGAACTCAGAGTGGAGAGGCTGTCGGCGCTGGAGTGAGATGAAGGGTTCCGTCGCTGCGGTGGACTGGAGGTTCGTCTGCGCGTACGACCTCTGTTGCTCTCGCTCATGTCAGAGTCTGACCCCTCGAATGTGCCGGGAAGCCTTGGCCTGTGATGTGGACGAGGACGGGGTGTCGTAGTTGTCGGCGTCACTGGACCGCCGAAAAGACCGAAGACAGACACAATGGACGCAATGAAGGAGGACGCGCCGTTGACAAGATCGTCGAGGAAAGTGGGGACCGCCTCAGCTGGCCTATCCTCCTGGGTTTCCGGCTGGGTCTGCCGAAGTCTGGATCTAGCCCATGCCATACTTCCACTTCCACGGCCCCTATTTCCTCGCCGTTCATCCCCTCTTTGCACTGCCACAAACGACGTATGCTTGCTCACAAGCTGATACGTCAAACCCAGCCTGACTATCCCGGCTTTTCGCAGGTCGTCCTCAGAGGCAAGGAGAGCATCGCCCGAAGCTGGGGTGGGAAGAGGTCCAACTCCGTCATCCAACTCCATAATAAGCTTTCGCGCCGCCAGTGTGTGCACGACAGGAACAATCGAATGTTCGTTAGTGTCACGGAACGGCCTCACTTTCGTTACATTCACAGTCCACTCCTCTGGGTCAGAAACCCCTTCCAGTTTGGCTATCAACCTAACCGTGGTCGGGATAGTCCTAAACGACGTAATCGCGAAGACCGTAAAGCGGATACCGGAGAAAATCTTTGTTAACGAATGAGGCGCTTGTCGTACAAGCGGCGGAGGTGCGAGCGCCGGGAGGCCTGCAGGGAGGTTCAGTGTTGTCAGTGAGGAGGAGCCAGCTTGCGGACTCGAGGCATCATGTCCCCAATCGATATCAATGCGTACTATATTCTTCGAGCGCCCAGCGTTCAACAGTCGCGCGCACTTCCCACAAATGTCTTCTGCAGAAAGCGCGAAGAGATACTCTCCGTTACCCTGTCGCGCGAGCCTGGAGCATACATCGGAGGATACTCCAGTTCCGATGCCGAGGACGAAGAGACGCACTGACGCCTGTGGTGGTGAATCTCGAACAGCATTTGAAATGACAACCCAGGGGTCAAGTGTCTCGTTCGGCTAAAATGAAACGCAGTTTGTAGATCAAGAGGGTAAAAAGCTTTGCTACGCACATTGATTTGACCGTCCGTGAGTAAAAACACAGCTACTGGGCGATCACCTCCACGTGAGTTGAATGCCGACTGAAGGGCTTTGGGAATTTCTGTCCCACCATAGTCAGCGCTCATGCTTGCAACATGTGATGTCTGCGACCATAATATTATTTCAAAAACAATGTTAAGCGGGCGACAGCATACCGCTTCATCCAAGGATCCTTGGGCGCGTTCACGGCTGCGTTGCCATAGGCTCGTGACTTTGGAACCAAAGCTAAAGATGTTGAACGTAGTCTGGGTAGTAGGTAGGAGATGAAGCAGCATAGTCAAGGTTCGCTTGGCGGTCTCAATCGAGGTACCGCCCATACTGCCGGATCGATCAATGACGAAAATATATTCCTGTGAAGGAACCTTGGCGGAAGCGAACTTGGGAACAAAGGTCAGTTGCATTGCGATGGTAGAACCGTCCCCGTCCCAATCTCTCCTTGCGTCAAGCACCTCGGCAAAGCATCTGGGCTTATCCAATCCCTCGGCGTGTATGGTGATTACGAAGTCACTGTTCAAGAATTCGGATGACTTCCAGACAGTAGACATACGCCGCTGTGATTTTTGATCAGAACGTCCCTTATAGCGTCGGAGTACGATGGGATGTGTAGGGCTACGGATTTCGTGTATGACGTCACTTGTCTGGATGTCGACGGTGATATAAACCCGGGTGCGAGAATCGGCAGAAGCATCGCGCATTGCAGCAGGTGGCGTCCCATAACGCTCTGCAATATACATTGGGAGCTGCAGTCGCGCGTGGTCCCGCAGGGCTTCATCCAAGAGATCCATCACGAACTACATGGAGTACATGAGTTATTCGGACGGAACGAATGTTGGACCAAATGCGCACTGTCAGATGGGCCGTTACCCTCGTGGTGGCAGGAACAGAGCCGACTGAGATCGTGAATACTACGAAGCGAGGAAGCGTTTACATTTGCATCTATGTATCATAAGATTGATAGGGCTTACTGTCGTCGGTGACCTTTTCAACGAGCGCTGCCGTCTTCCCTTGCTCTACCGCGCGAGTGAAATCGAACGCAGCCACTTCCTTTTCCTTTACCTCCCCCACAACGATCGATCCGTCTTCCAGCTCGAGATCAAACGCACAGACCGCAGAGTTTGCGGGGAGTGGGAAGACATACTTTGCCCTTGCTGTGGGCTCACTCGAGGGATTGTAAAACGTCTGTGTGAGGACTATGCGAGAAGACACTATATCATGGCCGTAAGCGTCCCAGAATCGGCAGATAAGCTCTCGAGATACAACGTACCATCTACTACCCATGCATTCACCCTTACTTCTTCCAGTGGAAGATATTCGATCGTTGTTTGCCCGTGTGGCTGGTGGGCAATGCCTGCATGGGTTGAAGGCATGCGAGTTGCAGTGGATAGAAGAGGTCGAGGACTGCTGTGCGGAAGCCCTTCCACTTTTATCTGAAACCTTTAGCTGTGGTGGCTGGTGGGTCCGGCGCCTCGCGGCGAGTCACGACGTCCGAATATGGGAGGCCGAGCGCATCGGTTTGGCGCGTGACCACTGAGAGAAGGTGTATCAAAATGGACAAGCCTATGAATTATAATCTGGGAACCTGATTGGGCCAGCACGTACCCCTTTATTTCGCAAGGGCAAGGTTTGCATTGCGGCTTATCTCCAGAAGAATCCTTCCTTGAGAGTCCCATTGAGAGTCCCAGGGTGACCGAACACGTGCCGCAGATGAGTCTTGCCGAATTCCTGTCAGTGCGAATCTGAGAGGGAAAGACGGTCCAGACTCCAGAGAGCAATTGGGTGGCAAACATGCGCAATCCATCGCTTCGATAAGTTCGCACGATAAGTTCGCAATAGACGCAACAGTGACGGTACAGGTCGGGATGTCATGGAAGTCTGCTACTGGAAAACCTACGGTTGGGGGGTCTACTACCCTTGGTAAATGAGTGAGCGAATACATTCTTATGACATGGCGGTAACAGTATACGCGATCGAATGATGGCAGTACACGATGATGACATACAATCGATAAACCCGGGTGTCCCCGAGTGCCGCCAGTGCTCTCTTGCACCTCTTCTTTATCCTCAGTGACACGAACGCTAGTGATGACCGAGGATGTTTCACAAGCTCCTCTGCTGTTTTCTCGGCAATCTTTCCTTGGTGGTTTAGGTCGGGCGGGCGTCGTCTGTCTCTGGTAATCTCTCCGCAGCGGTCTGAGAAGACTGAACACTTGTATAGTCTCCCGTTCGCCCGCGGTTACCACATTCCTCGTCGGTTGTCTCTCCTCGGCCATCTTCAGAGAACCATAGCCCTTTGACTCCACCTCCGAGTTCGAGCTCGCCTTCTGCCTCCTCGACAACCCCTCCTGGGCGACGGGCAAGGGCTGAGTGCCATCCGGTTGCCAGCGTGAGGAGGAGTTGGTCCTGGACGTCTGGTGTCTCCTCGCTTAGCACATAGGGCAGTACCATTGACTCCGTTCGATCGAGGTCAGCAAGACCGGGCGCAAAATGGGCCGACTCGCGACGGGCGGACAGATTCCGCGAACCTCTCACCAGAGGCGACTCGTCGACCTAGATGTCAGGTTCCGCTTATCAGCTTTGACAATATCTGTCTATTGGATTTGGATCCATACCTGCACCACTATGTCCTGATGAACGAAAATTCGGCTTGGCTTGTTGGGTAGAATACGTGCCGCCCTAATGTCCTGGGAAACGACCTCCATTTGGTTTTGGTCACCCAAATGGCTGGGTATGTCGCTCGTGGAGGACGTTGGCGTATGCCATGTTACCTCCGAAGGGTCGTTAACGGTGACGGTGATGCGAGGACTCTGTTTCTTGCCACCAGCTTGGCCGTCTGTCCCCACAACTGCGTCGCTGGCTGTTGGGTTACAGCTGCAGCAGAACAACGCCCTAAGGGAAGCAAGCGATTTGACGATTTTGTTCAGCATGATTAACGCTGGCGAAATTAGAAATCCTCCAAGGGACAAGAAGTGAGGGAAGAACTCCGCGGGGCGATATTCAATTTAGGAACGAATGTGAGTAATGTTAAGAAGGGGACGACCTGGGTTGCATGACTGCCAGGCATGATATCAGGTGGGAGTGGGAAGTCCGTGCGCGACAAGTGGTGTGGCCGCAGCGGCAAGGCTGCAGCGTTGTCGCTTGGATTCACCAGATGCCGTGCTAACATTTTGGCCTTGTGTCTGCTCGCCTTCCCGGAATTCGAACGTTTGGTGATAACTTCCTCCGAGTATGCGACTGAGTTTCGTTCCAGAGCTTGACAAGACTCCAGCAGACCGCAAAGAAGGTCGCCTGCGCATCGGCAAACGAATGGAGATGAATGTCTGTACCGCGTTACAGTCAACCTACATGTTCAAATTTCACTCACGCTCCTGAGACGCTGTTCGGTTCAGCATGTAATACCCACGGAGCGAAGAGATAAATCGGGTTAGCTCCCAGTGAGGCCACACATACAAGCCTGAGATCTTATTGAACGCGTGGTGCGTGGGGCTCCCTCCGACGGAACGTAACAGCAAATGAACCCCAGCCGAAAACCTGAGATTCTGAACCAATCATTAACAGTATGTACCCCTGCAGTTCTCAGGAGCATGGTAAACGCACCTCACATGAAAGGGGTCGAGAGGTCCCTGGGGAGGCTTTTCGTTGAAATAGTAATGCATTGGACTCACTGTTGATGTCAACACTGGGCATTTTCTGCACGATACATCCTCAGGCAAAACCTATGGATCCACCATCTGTGGGTCAAAATTGAGTCCCTCTGAGTCCGACAAATAATCTGTGGATTGAGTGGTGACCAGCCCACTACCAGACCACTTATGAGCGTTAAGCATATTCCTCCAGTGGCTGAACGAACATAAATTATTCTTCACCGACGGAGCACACATGTTTGACCCACATTGGACCCACAAGTCCATGTATGTATGCGATTCTAAAACGTGTCTTACAGCACAACAGCAGTGGCGCACTCGGACTAGACCATACCTGTATTCGTACTCGTGTTGCCAATTATGCGGGGACATCTAAATGTAGTGGCCGATTTTTTACTGTTATAAGCGAATCTAACTCCGCGGATGCCGGCACTCTCGAGTCTCAGGCCGTTGACCCCTCCGAGTCAAGCCTCGAAGAAAGGGCCCGAATCAGCTCCGAGAGCACGACAGCCAGAGGTTGTGTGCTATAGTTCTAGGAAAGTAGTATGTTGTAGCACGATAATCCTGTATGTATCCGCCAGAAAACGAGTCCGGCCGGTCGTAAGATATGGCCATCATCCTAGTAATCACATTCAGATACTTATACCGTGCAAACCCGTCTCTTCTCTCGGCAGATGAGTCTCGTTTGGTTGACGTGGTTGCATAAACAGGCACTATACCCAGACATACATGTTGACGTTACTCCCATCTCCCTTCAACACAGTTTGCAAACAAAAAACACAATACAAATCGTACAGAATCAACAACGAAATCTTCCTGAGGAACAATCAAAACGCATAGAGGCACGAGTCTGGCCGAAAAGAGTTAACCAACTGAAAGCTTCCCCCAAGTTCAGCAACTCTGTCCTCTTGGATGTTGGGATACCCTCGAAGACGTCCCCTCCAATGGGTCATGCTCTCCACTGCTCTCGGTCATGGGGACACTCGGCGATTTAGAGTGGCCATACGAACGAGGGTATCCAGAACTACCTTCGCTGCCGACATGTAATCCACCCGACGTAGCCCGATGATCCTTCATGATCAGCACAAGGCGAGGGTAAATTATGTACGGCACGGCATTGATGTATAGTTCCGAGATCGACAAATACAGCAGCTTCGCAAACGTCGGAATCTTTCCATGCAACTCATCATGTATGAGCTACTCACCGGAGCCCCTGGGGCTAGTGCCCCCGCAGCGAGCGCCTCGTAAGCAAAGTTGCTAATCGTTAGGTAATGTGAGTATTCCGAAAATCCTCAGATGAGAGCCTCACGTACAAGAAAAAGTAGATTACACTGTGTTCGAATAGTAACTTCATGTATTCGTTGGTTCTCGGTTTTCCCATCATTCTCCGTGTTTCGATGGAGTGCACGGTGAAGCGATAAATTGCCAGGACCAATAGCAGAATATCGAATAACCCCCTTGGGACACCATCGTAAATGGAGGCAATTGTACTACGGCCAAACATGTCAATGCAAAACGTTCCGAGCACGCCAGGGAGAGGAATGGACGTGACTGGTTGATTTGCCACAACAGAGTCAACAAAAGGTCATCATATGTGTTAGGGTACGTACAAGAGGTACCACTTTGAGGGCCATCATACCAGTAGGCAGTGAAAACAATGGTATTGACGATGACAATAGAGTACAGAAAGAATAGGATTTGACTTGTTCTTTTTCGTTGATCGAACATGACAGAGACACGGATGATCATGATCACTGTACACATATGGGTTATAAGCCCACACTCTTGAAATGAAGAGTTACGAACCGTCCGCCATCACAATGTAAAGCAATTTTGTCCACCTAATAATCTCGAGCAGGACCTCACCTGCGGAATGAATTTGGTGAATATCCTCACATGCGGTGTCCATTTGCAAACGTACATCTATGTTTCACGGAATAGGTTATGGGGGGTGAACCACTATTGCAGGTAGCTCGGGAATCACTCACGCCTAGGTTGACGTCAGCAACAATTCAATGTGGAACGAAGGACCTACCAGTGCAGACATGTATAAAAAGCCAGTGCCCGACCCTATCAGATAGGATTTGCAATCGGCCTTGGAGAAAGTTGGGTAACGCACCTAATCCTGAAACGCTACTCCCTTTCGTAAGCAGTCCGTTCGTAAATATATTGTAACATACATTGCAAGTGCAACTCCGACATAGCGCGCCTAGCGTAATAATGCGAGTTAATTCAAGGCAGCATTTGAGTAGTTGATGCATCACCATCACGAAGAGCGTAGACAACACGGACCAAGGCCTCATCTAGAAAGAGTTATCATATATCCTTTCAAAGAGGATTGAAATATACCCATATCAACTCTACCTATCCGCCGGTTAGGAGAATGCTGGGGAAAAGAATGTTTACTACGCACCTCTCGTGGAAAGGTAAGGACTGAAACATAGTTAATAACTGCAGAAGACAGAAATCGACATGCGTACTGTAATCGTAACAAACCACTGTTGCTGTTGCAACTGTAAGGATATTGTATTAGGAGCGCCATCCTCTCCTATCATTCAAACTCACCCTGAATGTAATTCAACGATTGAAAAGTCTCGAGAAAAGTCTCGGGCGAAGTCATACCGGCACTCAAAGTGTGGGGAGGTCAGAAAGTCGTCCTTATCGTTGAGCAGCCTCCTGTTATAAGAACGCAGGCGTCCAAAATATTCATTGACGCGGACGCCCATGTCCAAATCTCCACCACAAACGGTCAAGAAAGAAGCTATGCCGTCTATTTCTGTTGCTCCACTTCGGTGGCGGACTGCTGATGAAAAACAACCACATGACTGATATGACTGATATCCTGCTGTGCGTGGAACGTAGGGAATCTTTGCTGTGCGTTGGCATTTTGCCACTGGGCTGTGACCGTAGATTGTTGCAAACATGAGGTTTTCACGAGTTGTCAACGATGACTCGTTTAGAACAAAGTCTGTGGCGGCTGAAAGCACGGACTCGAGCACAAAGTCGCTTTCAATAATATGAACCACTTACGCCTGATCTCGGCTACTAAACTATTCATGATCTGAGCGGAATCGAGGAAGTACGGTCCCCCGCACTAGTCTCGGGCATCCTCAAGACAGAGCACGTGTGAATAAGCGCAATAAAAGTTGTCACTCTCGGAGCGGTGATATTACGACTCACGCGACGATCAGCGGCCCGGAATAGGTATCGGGAATTAGTGGAACCGAATGGAAGGAGAAAGGAAGGGATAGCATGCGGGCTGCGACACAATGCTGAGCGGTTCACATCGCCCCATCATAAACGTTGCGGCACGCACTTCCTTTGTGAAGGATCATTGACGCCCTGGTGCGCGACAGTTATGCCCACTGTAAACGACACTGGAACCACTGCCCAGCCCATGTGTCGTCAGTGACACGAATGAGGACAAGGTCAAAGCGGTGAAATGGGGTGTGGGTAATCTGGCCCACATCACAAAAACTGCAAAACAAGGATAGGCCAATATAAGTGATTATATGCGTTGTCTGAGTTTTTTTCGCCATTGCATGTGTGGGGATCATATAATCCAATGTGCGCAAATTAAAAATCACGTCGGACTCGGCCAGTCCGACAGACCAGTTCGAGCGATTTGCACCCAGATAATACCATATAGTCCCCCCTTTACAATACAAAACTATATTGTGTATAGATAATGTACCACTGCTAGTACCCACCCGCACGTTGACCACCTTACGAGGTAGCACACAGGGCACAGGTATCAGGAACTGTACCCGCACCCGTTGACGGGCTCTCAGTTACACAACTATGCAATTGGCGGAGAGGGAATGGGTGTCACCCAAGTCTGTCCTGGAATGTTGAGTGTACCAACCATGCCGATGCCGGTACCAGCGCAACAGACAACCTCGTTGAGAGGATGACGTATTGAACCTACTCGCGCTCCGTGCAGGGAGCATGACATCTGGATCGTGGGGATCATCAGTGTCAGCATCCATCCCGTTATTGTTGTTGTCTCACCCGCATTCTCATTCACGCTCACTATCATATTCACATTCTCACTCGTTGTCGGCCCCATTTGCTTCGAAAGAGAGGGAATGGCACTGGTCAAACGTGCATGAGTATGGCTTCATGTCCAGATCTGGGCTTGAGTACGACTACAAGTCTGGCTCTGTCGGGTATGCATATGCATCCAACCCGACTGGCGGATGGTCCCTCCTGCGTTCATCTATCTGTTCTAAATCCGGGTCGTCAGAGTCTCGGTCTCGGTCGCAGTCAGTGTTGGACAGTAGAAGCAATGATGAGGGCAAGGCAGTGTTTAGGGATGTCAGTATCGGGGATGGGATGGATGAGGAAATGGTGGGACCAAGACTGTTTGGGTCCAGTGTGCGTGCGTGGAAGACAGAGGGTGAGTTAGCAAACATCAGCTTGCGCAAAGACGAGCAGGAGAATATAGGTGTGAAAGGTGTGAAGGAGGGGAGAGGACAGACGTAGTATGGTATGAAAATAGAAATAGAGATGGATTGAGGGCTCACCTCGGGCCGTCTTCCGTAGGTATTCTCCGATCTCTGTTCACCTGCACCCGTGGCTAGAGTTCACCATGGGTATACCCCTGGGTACTGGGGACTGACCCGTACCTGTACCTGTGACGGGTCTGTACCCGCGCCGCGGGTACGGGTTTGGTCACGGGTACCAAGTTTAGTACCCATACCCGTACCCGCGGCGGGTATACCCATGGGGTACGAGCAGGGAGGGAGGGCCAAGGTGAGGGCTACACAAGCAACGGCACAACGTGCACGATGGTGTGCGTTGTACCATTG
>JBBPMA010000498.1:0-22443 GCA_038090075.1 Xanthoconium purpureum | reverse complement strand
ATGTCAAGGTTGCTTACCTGGATGGACATGCTGCAGACGGTCAGGTCAACTTTGTCGATTTTTCGGAGAACGCGGCGGGCAGTAGTGAACCATTAGTTTTACTCTACCGGTGAGCAACTCAAACGTTGTTTCTGGCGGGCGGCGTTGTTGATTCATTGGCCAGGCCGGGTCATTACGATATCTTGCAGAAGAAGAACGGTTGAGAGAATGATCGAGGTCCCGTGCGGAGCATATAAATGTATTCACTAGCATCTTGCATGTAGGATATGTGTACCAGGAGCGTTGGAGGACTACGAAGCCAAGTCTGAATCACTAACAGGAGTCTCCCGATATTACCTGTGACTAAAGTTACCTTGAGCGGGATGATAGCCTTTAAATCAATGACACTGAGGAGGACCAACCTAAATACAAGTTGTTCAGGTTGTTTTAGTGTAGAGTGCTATACCTCAAAGTGTATGAGAGGTTGTGTCAGGGATGGTCATGAAGCTTGCACTCCTCATGCCATTTGTATATGCCAAAACTCCAACTCGGCAAAGTCCTTTTGACAATGAGGTGACAGCGGGATGGACTATGGTCCATTCGGATCCAGAAGACATAGGTTTTTGAGAATACCTGTCGTCAGACTTTAGCCCCCGACAGTGGATCCTCGAAGAGTAGCTCCAAAACGCTTCTGTGGACTGCGGGATTGTATCAAGTTCGCGCGCCAAGGCCAACTTACAAGCAGCCTGAAAAACGTTCTGACGAACCTGTTCTGCGTGTAATGATTCATTACATGACATTGTACATGACAAGAAGGAACCAACTACAAACCCTTTAACAACTCAAGTATGTACAATGAACCACACACAGCAAAGCACACAACCCTAAGAATAACGTGGCGCATGTGCGTCAAGTTTACCAAGTATCTCTTCCCGCTCCTCGACAGATTTCCTCGCGCTGAATGATAGTCAATGACTGAACAGGGTGTCCACGCAGCTGGAACAAGACTCACAAAGACTGGGCAAATATAGGCACATGTGACGGGTCCTTAATGTATCCCAGCTCGATCAAGGCCCTTTGACGAGACGCAAGCCTGGAGATACATTCATGAACAACGTATCGTGTACCCAGAGGGTCATCAACTTACTGCTCCATTGGTGTGAGCGGCAGCTTGTGATGTTTACGTTTCGGAGGCCACTCGATTTCTGGCGTCTTTGACCGGTTGGTCTTGGTATCCATTTCGGCGTCCTCGGATTTTCTTGCAGCAGTTCTGCGTCGTTTGTGCTCCTGAAGCAGGCTGAGGTCCTGAACGAGCTTACAATGTCGTGTGTTCCGTACCTTGAGCGCATTCCGTGAACGTTCCTCCTCGATCCGACTGGGAAGTAAGACGTCATCATTGCGATGACTGTACTTTATGCCAATAGCACCCAACGCCTTTTGGATATCATTCTCCTCGGGAACATCGGGAGGCTCTGATGCAGGTGATCGTCAATCTTCCGTGTGAGCAAATAGACTATTCACTTACCATCATCAAAGAGCAGGGCGGTCAGCCCTCGGAGATCGGCCTATAAGTAGTGTTAACGTCTGGGGGTCAAGTAATGAGGATGTCATAGGTACCTCCTCCTTCCCTCCTTTTTGGTCTGCTTCCTGCACCCAGTCATCCTTGGTTTTTGATCGTCGCCGCGATTTTCCTTCGAGATGCGCCAAGGCCCAATCAAGTTCAATGATAGATGCCTTTTCGATCTGACGGAAATTTTCTAAGTCCAGCCCCCATGATGATCGAATCGAACCCTTGGGCTTACCGCGAGTTTGGTAGCAAGGGTATCCTCGTGAAATTTGAATATATTCTTCACACCGAAAAGTTCACCCTGTCTGTTGGTATCACCTTGTACCCCCGAGAAATACCTAACACCATCCCTGTCATTTGAACCGCCAACTCTTTGGACGTAAGTCCCACCTTGTCTGTACACTGGCTTGGTAGCCAATGGCCATTTGCTGTTGTTTGTACAGCTGCCGAGCATAAATCAACTCTTCAATCGAACCTGCTCCCAAGAGTCGATAAACGTGGACATCACGGGTCTGACCGAAACGGTAGGCCCGATCCATAGCTTGTAGGTCATGGGCGGGATCTAGACAACAGACATGGTCAGCGACAGGCAGTACCAGGCAAAGCGAACTAGACTTACTCCAGTTGGGGTCTGTACGACGTTAGTCTCGTCAGACAACGAACCAACTATTCATTGACACTTACCAAAGATGACCACTTTGTTGGCGCCAGTCAGGTTCAGACCAGTCCCACCAGCTAGGGTGGAGATTAGGAATATGAAGATATCTGGATCTTGATGAAATTTATCGATCAGCGGCATCCCTGTAAGGGTCGGGCGAGTGAGCTCCTCCAGCACTACACATGACACACTATTTCTTACTCTCAGGTCTATTTGTGGATCCATCTAGTTTCAGAAAACCGTAACCTATGTGCGCGTGAAGAACTGACACCGGAAGTTCTCGTGAATGATGTGATCGTACCGCGATTCTTGAGATGGAAGTCTAACATCTCAAGGAGCTTGACTGATTTTGTAAAGATGAGAACCTTGTTCGATCGGTCTTTCCTCCAATCCTTGAGTAGTGTCTCGAGAACCTGTTGACCAGTTCATCAATGGGTATACAATCAATTACCTTTACGCCACCCACAGCCCATTTGCCACAGAGAGATGGCTGCATCACTGCTGTTCCGAATTTCGGGATGGGTTCACCTGCAAATGCGAACTCGGCAAGCTCACGATGCCGGACAGTCTGTTGTATATTGAGAACGCGAAACATGACGAAATCTCTGGTGCTCTAACCTGCTCTGGACTATCAGTGGGAGCTAAAGTATTTGTTAGTCAGATGGTTATTCGATATAAAATGCATTACCTGGGAGAATCAGCGCCAAGTGGTTTGAGATCTTGATCAAAATTGACGTGAACTTCAGAACGTCTCCCTTCCCAAAAGGATGGCAACAATCTTTACGCCTTCGAGGAATGTCAGTGACCGCTAACTGGTCTTCTTTGCAACAAACCAACTTTTGACTTGAACCACAATCGCACAACTCGTCCTTATGGAAGATGTTCTGGATTGGCTCAATTCCAAGGATGCGTTTGTATACTTTGATTTGTTGGGGTGTCAGAGGACAGAAAACGACCTCATCAATCTTCGCTGGTAGCTGTGCAACTTCTGTGTCACAGGGTTCGAGATCAGACTGAGTTGCTTACCTGATTCTTAATAATTTCCTTTGTCCTGGGCGACTCGTTGAGGAAATGAGGGGGTGCGGTGACAGATATCTTACCTTCGTTTGAAGAACTTTGGGAGTAACTGGTCCCTGAAAATCTTTGCAACAGCCTACAGAGAATCAGCCGCATTCTTCAAATAATGCAGGATGCCGCAACGAACCAGCGCTTTGGTTCTCTCCTCTTCCGTCGCGTTCGTTGACTGGCCCACGGTCAATGGTTTGACGACGAATCCTTTCCATTGTTTCATCGAACCCAATTGCCCTGGATTCGTCCAATCAAGAATTGTCCACAGTTCATTGTAAGAATTCTGTATCGCTGTTCCTGTCAAGCCGAACCGTCTCGTGCACGCAAACTGATGGTACGCCATGGTAATCTTGGACCGCGGGTTTTTGACACGGTGCGCTTCATCAACCATGATAACTGACCAAGGTAGTTCGTCGAGTAACGAGATATCTTTGCGCGCGAGGTCAAACGAAGTTATTACTGCGAGGGTACTCTCGAAACTTGCTCTCAAGTCATATAAACCGGGAACGTGTACTTACCCACATCTAGACGTCCCATCTTGAAATCTGTAAGGACATCCTCTCGTTGCGTCGGCGAGCCAGTATAAGAACCAACTTCAAAATAACCCCACTGATAGCTTGCCAGTTAGCGAAAGCAACTCTCACGAAGACCGAGCGAACTCGCCGTCTCAAACTCACGCTCCCAATTGAGGACCACTGTGGAAGGTGCAATGATCAAGCAAGTCGGCCATACGGCGTTCGCTGGAGGAAGATTCCGATGCTTTCTCCACTCTCCACCGTCTTGAAGCTTTGAGATATGGTTCCGTCTCCGATCTACATCCCTCTGATCTCCATGCTTCTTCATGATCGCAGAGAGAAATGATATAACCTGGATGGTCTTGCCTGTCCAAATCACGGCGTAACTAATGGGCGAGATACTCGATGAACGAGATGGCACTTACCCTACGATCACAGTAACGCGCAGGAAACTCAGAGCTATAGAAGCAAAGGAAGGAAATTTGACATACAAGACCCATATCATCGCCAAGAACTCCACCTCGACTTTCATTGTATAGATCCCAAAAAAATCGAACACCTTCACGTTGGTATTCTCTTAAATAAGTGTTGATCGCGGCTGGTACCATGATACGCTCCTCGTGGTTTAGGACAAAAGGACCAAGGTATTGCTGGCCTTCGCGAAGGGGAAAACCTGGCCGAGGACTGAATGCCTGTGGAAGATTGATTTAGTGCAAGGAAAACGATGTAGTACGAGGGGCTGCAGACGGGATTGGCAATCATGTCCTCTTCGTCTTCAGATTCCGTCTCGGAGTCTGAAGCGACAAGGGAAACGACTTGAGCTGGGAGGAATCAGATTAACTGATACAATGACAAATGCTTTTGACTGCGTACCAGTGGAACACGCGGTTTTCACGAGTGGATCCTCCTCTGATTCTGATTCTGTCTCGGAGTCATCTACAGCGAATTGACTCAAGAGAAAATAAAATTTTAGAGTCCATGACGTACCCTCTACGAGAGGCGTCTGCTTGCGCTTTGAAGAGGGCATCACCTGAGGGAAGGAGGGTGACTTGCGTTTTAATGTTTGCCCAACCGGTTCCGATTCGGACTCTGATTCTGTCTCAGAATCATCCGCAACGGCAGCGACACCGCCAGTGTTTGGCGTAGCCTCTTTGGAAATGAACGTCAATGTTCTCGAAGCAACAGGTTCCTCCACATCATTGTCGTTGTCTGGGCCAACGTCGGATAGCCCGTCGTCTACTTCTACGTCTGCGTCTTCTTCATCTTCGGAGGCAGAGTGTAGGTCCAAGTCATTGCCTGAATAAGCCAACGTCATCACGCCTGCGAGATCCAAAACAGTGCATTTCCATACCGAAATACTGCGACAGGGGATTTGTTTTTGGCACTTGGACGCGGCGTGACGCGTTCCCTACAGCACATAAACGTCTACACATCATCTACACGTCAACATGCACTCACCAGAGCTAGTTGAAGGACGAGTTCCATCGAGAACATTGCTCCGTTTGGTACGGGACTTGCGTGACGGTGATGCATCAGATTTACGACCACGTTTTGCTTTCTGTTTTGTCTCATATACGAACATCCCAGCATTAAATTCTGGATCTGAATCGGGCTCTACATCACTTTAGGCCAACACCTCTTCGGATATGTAACAATTCCGTACCTAGGGGCGCAGGGATCGAGTCCAACATCCCTGTGCAGCAACGTCATCAGTAAAAGGCGCAAAGTAGTGAGAGATGCGCAACTTTGCCGGTACGCAGATGCTTTCGCCTCTCCCTTTGCGTGAGACATCGCGTCGTGGATGAACGAGGTAAAGATTCGGAGCCTCATATTCGCGTCTAGATGGCGCGCACGTGACGTTGTCACCTGATGCAGCGCATTACGTCATTGCGCGGATGTCAGACCCCATGACCTGCTGTGTATTACATTCGTCTCTCCATGGAGATGATAAGGATTGAGGGAACGCAATGCAACAGTCATTGGCCAACGTGTGCTGGAAACGTGTGGTGATCGTACAGCAATACAATCATTTTCAGCGCAGCACATACGGACAAACATGTAACGTGTACGAAAGGACGACAATGGTGAGCAAGCACATGAGAGCACAGAAGCATTGAAAAGAGCAAGTTACAATCGAAGGAAGAAAAATATACGGTGTGAAGGAGGGTTGGTAGGCAAGTGTCTCACAGGAGAGGATTTTATTATACTAGGGACAGTCAAGGGAAGGGGGAAGTCGTGATTAGGTTGCGACGGGGAGAAAAGAATGGCAGTCTTGGATGTGCAGACATGTTAAGAGATTTCGACGGTTAGTCGTCGTCGTCGTCAGCAGCGTCTTCCCCACCACTCTCTTTAGAGGCTGCCTTAGTCTGGGCTCACGGGTCAACACGCTGAAAACTGTTCAAGAAGCGAACTCACGCTAGCCAAGGATGCCTTCTCCTCCTCAGCTCGTGCCTTATCCTTGGCAGCCATATCAAGATAAGGCTAACAGAAGCATTAGCATACATGCTAGATAAGCCACAAACGTGTATACCTTTTTCTCTTCTTCATCGAGTTCCTTCCATTTGGCGCCGAGCAGTTTGCCGACCTCCCCTGTGAACAGACTTTATATGGCTATCATCACGCGGTAACCAGGAATCGACCCACCGAAGCCAGCGTCAGGGTTCTCAGCCTTGATTCTTTCCCTCCAGTCTTGGCTGAAGAACATGTAGGCAGAGAGAGCTCGCTTTGGCCCCCCCTTGGACTTTGACTTGGAGCCTTTGGCAGTTTTGGCTTCGGATTTCTCGGCAGCCTTGCGCTATCGGCGAGCGTGAGCAACAACGTACGCAAGGACGGTAAAGAAAGGCGTGAATTGAAGCGAAAAGTAGTATATATGCGTCTACATGGGAATGTGGGAGAAGAGTTGTGATGAACGAACCTTGGGTTTGGCTTCCTTGGGCATCTAGAAGAGAAAAGACGGGTTAGAAAACGATTCAACACGTCGTGGACACGCGAAGGGGTATGCAAGTGAAGTGGAGTGTTGTGGGACACGGTCCGCGTCAACGCGTCGGTGACCAAACAAACACGGTACCAGCGCGGACGTGACTGAGCACGACGACGGCTGGGAGCGACGGGGACAAAACGGTTGCCCGGTATCGCGAGGCATCGTGGAAGACGATCCAAGAGTAGATAAAATAGAGAAGAGGGCTAACCTTTGTTATATGCTACAGTGAGGTGTTGTAGGGGAGTGATGGATTTAGGCGGGTGGACCGCACAGTGCTATAAGGCAAAGGTTGGCTGGGAGCGTTTGGCGGTGGGAGCCTCGTATAAGGGGGCATCCGCATTTTCAAACCGTGGGAATTTTGAGCACGGACGGCTCACGTAAGCGCCGTTCAACAAACTGACACACCCGGACATCCGCGGCGCGTCGCACGCAATTCTCGGCCGGCGACTCCGGGCACATTCACTTCTCTTGGGGGTCTTGACTTCCGAATATAACCCAAGGCTCATTGGCCACAACATACAGATAGTTTCCCCGTCATCCCTATGTAATTATGGACAGATTTACAGTATAGATAGATAGATGCACGAAAGCAAGCTGCCTGCCTCTCTCAGCTCCGCAAGTGCACATCCAGTCTTTGGAACTTACCTGGGAATCAAATGGAATGAGAGACTAGTCATCGCATTCGAGATCAACGTCAGGGAGACACAGCTGCCCCAAGCCCAGGTCAGGCAGTCGTGCCATCTTGACAAACAGACCAAGACCCTGGTCGCCAACACTGGAGCCTCGGCCATTGAGAAGTTCCCAAGTGTAATCATCAATTTCTTCTGCCACACGACCCCAAGTAGTCTTGATAGCACCAGGGTGATTGAACGCTGCCATGATGAAACAGAGTGGTGAACCTATGGTGTTGGACTATCAATACATCGTCAAAGGGCTGGGCAATCGCCTACATAAACCGGATATCTCTTGCTCACGAACAAGATACGGCGATCGAGGCTCGGGGAGGAACTTGGGAGTCTCCTGAACAAGATCCGGAAGGACATCACCCAGACTATACAAGCGTCGACACGAAGGGCAGACACGACCCGTGGCACGACTCTTGTTGTACCACAGTATCTGGATAGAGACTCGCATCGATGTCGACTTGAACAATGAACTAGTACGTACTATGGCATAGTCCTCGGGTAGGACGGTACATAGCATCTGTAGGATCTCTTCTTGGGCAAACTCTGCACACAGTTCATCATCCAAGGCGGGAGGGAGAGCAAAGAAAGACGAAAGAAACGCGCGCGGATCGCGAACGCGAGGCCCATTACCAGGGTCGTATATGTTGGGAGCAGCGATGAAAAGCCCGTCGTCGCGTGGAAGAGGAGATTCGTACGGAGGTTCGGACGAGGGTTCGTCAGGACAAGGATCGTCGTCGGTGTCATCAAGGTCATGAAGTTGCGGTGGTGGTTGCTGGAATTCTGGGGCGGGCTGTTGGTGTTTCTTGTCTCGCCTTGATTGTTGTTTCTTCTTTCTCCTGTTGTTACATGGCCCGGGCATGATGTCAAGAAGGGTTGAACAGCGTGACGGAGCGCGTGTGTGACATTGAGTTTGTGGATGTTTGTCACCGGCCACTTGTGAAATAACCGATTCTTGATCGAGTCCAAGTGACTCGGATATAAGCTCAAAAACTGACAAGGCTGATTACAATCTATCAGGTCAAGATTTCACTGTTGCGATACACCGCGACTTTCCGCCTTCCCTGGCGTTGTAAAATATTTGTACATTCTCACTTCCACAACATGGCTAATACCATAGAACTCGCTCAGGCATGTCTCTTGCTCTTTTTACTTCCTCAGACACTCATTTGCATCCAGACAGGAAAGAGAGATCACCTGAAGGCCCTGGAAAAGAAATACCAAGCTCGATGGCAGGAGGAACGTCTGTTCGAGACTGCCCCTCCTTCCCAGGACGACCTTCGTGGTCTTTCCCAAGAACAGATTATGGAGAAATACCCAAAGTGGTTTGGAAACTTTCCCTACCCCTACATGAACGGCTCTTTGCATCTCGGCCATGCTTTCACCATCTCAAAAGTAGAGTTTGCTGCCGGATACCAACGCATGCTCGGAAAGCGCGTCTTGTTCCCTCATGGCTTCCACGTAACCGGAATGCCAATCAAGGTGCATCTACATCCCAACTACCACTCAGATTGCCCACTCACCTCTTGCGTTTATCAGGCAGCATCAGACAAGATCGTCCGTGAGATGGAACTTTTTGGTGATAACTTTGAACGACACGATCCCGATGCGGAAGGCGAGACTCCCAAGGTGACCCAGAACGGTCCCGCTCCGACTGCACAGGTCGGAAAAGCAACTAAGGGAAAAGTCGCCGCCAAAGCCACAGGTCTCACTTACCAATTCCAAATCATGGAGTCCATCGGGGTGCCCCGCGAAGAAGTCAAAAAGTTCGCTGATCCTTATTATTGGTTGCACTACTTTCCACCGATTTGCAAAGTACGTTTTACATCGTAAATCGCTTCTTCTTTGATGCCTCATGTGATCCCAGGATGACAACAATGCTATGGGCAACCGGATAGACTGGCGTCGCTCTTTTCTGACCACCGATATCAATCCCTACTATGACTCCTTCGTCCGATGGCAAATGAACAAGCTGTACAAACTCGGTAAAATCAAGTTCGGCGAACGATATACCATCTACAGTCCCAAAGATGCCCAGCCATGCATGGACCATGATCGATCTGACGGAGAAGGTGTTGGCCCACAAGAATACGTCGCTATCAAAATGGAAGTGGTCGAATGGAGCCCTGCAGCCAAGGCGGCCATCGAGGGTAAAGTTGGGGGGCGAACAGTGTACTTGGTCCCTGCCACGCTGCGCCCGGAGACGATGTACGATCCACCACACCCACATTCCGAGTCCGTCTTCGTTAATGTTGTTCGGTTACAGGTATGGTCAAACGAACTGTTTCGTCGGTCCATCTTTGAAGTACGGCGTCTTTGCCATCAATGACAAAGACGCCTTCCTCGTGTCCCACCGAGCAGCGCGTAATATGTCCTTCCAAGGCCTCTCTCCCGCACGCGGGGAGGTCGCACAATTGGTGGAGATCGATGGTGCAAGCATCGTTGGGACAAAAGTCAAGGCCCCCTTTGCTGTCATCCCCGAAGTCTATGTGCTACCGATGGAGAGCGTCAAGGCAACCAAGGTATGGTAGTCTCGTTCGTTTCAGCTTTACAGCGACGCTCATATATCCACAGGGGACTGGCGTCGTCACCTCCGTCCCCTCTGATTCACCAGACGACTACGCGACGACGGAAGAATTGCGTAAAAAAGCCGAGTACTACAAAGTGGATCCCAAATGGGTGGATTTCGCACCCGTACCTGTCCTCAAGACCGCTAAATACGGAGAGCTCACCGCTGTCGGGGTTTGCAAAGAACTGAAGGTCCAATCTCCCAAAGACGCCAAGGCGCTCGCTGATGCAAAGGAGATCGCATACAAGGAGGGTTTCTACGGTGGCACCATGATCATCGGTGACTTCAAAGGGGAACCGGTCCAGGAAGCCAAACCAAAGGTTCGCGCCCAACTGATAGAAAGAGGATTGGCTGTCGCCTACGCGGAGCCCGAGAACTTGGTCGTATCGCGTAGTGCAGACGAATGTGTGGTCGCGTTGATGGATCAATGGTACCTCGATTACGGTGAACCAACTTGGAGAGCACAAACTGAGAAGTGTGTCGTTTCTCTGGACTCCCGTTTGTTTGTTGCATTGACCACTTGCGTTTCCTCTTTTCAGACATTTGGCCAAGATGAGCACCTGGACGGTAGAGACCCGTAATTTGTTCGAGTCTACCTTGGCTTGGCTGAACCAGTGGGCCTGCGCGCGCACGTACGGCTTGGGATCAAAGATGCCTTGGGATCCCCAGTTCATGGTCGAAAGCTTGAGCGATTCGACGATCTACATGGCCTACTACGCTGTCGCTCATCTGCTCCACGGTACGCCCCACATTTTGTGTCTAATCTGATCTCACCTGACCGCCCAAAACAGGCGGCGACATCACTGGACACACCATCGGCCCGCTGGGTGTGAAAGCTGAACAAATGACCGACGAGGTCTGGGAATACATCTTCTGCAACGGTCCTTGGCCAAGCCCGGAGCCATTGCCGAAAGAGAAAGCCGACGCGATGAAGCACGAGTTTAACTACTTTTACCCCTTTGACATTCGGTCGTCGGGCAAGGATCTGGTACAAAACCACCTGACGTTCGCACTGTACAATCACGTCGCCATATTCCCAGAGGACAAGTGGCCCCTGAGCGTCCGCACGAACGGACACTTGATGCTCAATGGACAAAAGATGTCGAAGAGCAAAGGGAACTCTTTGACGCTCCGTGAAGGTATCGAAAAGTTTGGTGCGGACTCTATGCGTTTGACCTTGGCCGATGCTGGCGACGGAGTCGAGGATGCCAACTTTGACGAAAAGACGGCCAATGCGAATATTCTGCGCCTGCACACATTGCTCGGTTGGTGCGACGTACGTATTCGGCTCTTTGTCCACGTCTGTGATTGGCTGACGAGGCTACCCAGGACCTGTTGAAAGACGAGTCCAAATTGAGGACGGGGCCTAAAAATTACCACGATCGCGTCTTTGAGGAAGAGATCATTGATCACATCAACATCACCAAGCACCACTACGACACGTACGTCTAACCCCCTTCGATCGCGTCCCTTCGTCTCACTCTTCCCTGTAGCACGTCCTTCAAGGACGCCCTGAAGTATGGGTTCTACGAGTTCCAAAACATCCGGGATTGGTACCGCGAGGTCACCGCCGACGTCGGCATGCACGCCGACCTGGTCAAGTACTGGATCCGCGCCTCGACCCTGCTCATGGCTCCGATTGCCCCGCACTCTGCCGAACATATCTGGTCTGCATTCCTGCAAGAACCCCAATCGGTCCAGCTCGCTCGCTGGCCCGACCCCGGCCGCCCCGCCGACCGTACGCTGATCGAAGCGGGCGCCTACATGCGTGGCACGCTCAAGACGATCCGCGATGCGGAGACGACGCTGCTCAAGAAGCTCCAAAGGGGGAAAAAGGGCAAACCGGACGGCCCGTCGTTTGACCCCAAGTCGCCCAAGAGCGTGCGGGTGTATGTCGCGACGCGGTTCCCCGAGTGGCAGGAGACGTGCGTGCAGGCGGTCAAGGGAGCGTATTCGGAGACGGAGGATAAGGTGGATGATGTGCGCGTGCGGGCGATCCTGACAGAGAACGGGTTGATCAAGGATAAACGCACGATGCCGTTCGTGCAAGCATTCAAGGTGACGTCGCTCGTTGTATCGAGGGGCGGTGCGTGCTGACGGGTTTGGGTGCCACAGAAACGCATGCAAGATTTTGGGGCCAAGGCTGCTTTCAACCGGAGCTTGTCGTTCTCTGAGTCGCAAGTGCTGACAGAGTTCTTGCCGTACCTGAAGCGATCGCTGAATCTGGTGGATGCGGAGGTGTTTCTGGTTGACGAGGCGCTGCAGCGGGATGAACCGGGTTTCACGCCGGCGATTATAGAGACATCGGAACCTGGTAGCCCTGCTTTCGAGTATCGCAACATGTAGAGTGTAGCATTGGGTTTATCCCTCGTACTCGAGGGGATGTAGATTTCACGGCGATTCTGCATGGACGACCGTGTACGCATACGCAATTCGCACTACGTAACTTACCACTAGGCCGCGCCAAGCAACGGAAACTGCATTCCATCGGATCATCGGTCCGACTCGGACTGACGAACCTACCACGTAGCGCCCCGTATCCTTTGTTGTAGGCTTCCAGACCCTTGCCATTGTTCTCAAGCATGCTTGATCACCGGATTCATCAAATGACATCACTTTGCACCCCGGAACAAAAAGTATACAATGATATCCTGCAGATAGCATTTCTCAGCCTAACAACGTCACGCCTACAGCTTCGGAGTTTCGTCGAGAAGCTTCTCCACAGCATCGCCGATTGCTTGAGGAGTCGTCGTCGATGCCCAACGATTCACGACGCTGCCCTTCTGGTCGATCAGGAACTTTTCAAAGTTCCACTGTAGGCATCGTATGTCAGAGGTGACGAAACCTCCAAAAATGCAATATTGGTTCACCTTGATGCGAGTCAAGCCCAAGAGGCCAGCTTTCTCGTTCTTGAGCCATTTGTAAACGGGGTTGGTGTTGTCGCCGTTGACGTCGGATTTCTTCATGAGAGGAAAGGACACGCCGTGGTTGGTCTGACAGAAAGACGCTATGGTGGCGTCGTCGCCGGGTTCCTGTCCGCCAAACTAGAACGCGGTATGAGACTCGCTCCGATGGGCGTGCTCGACGCACTCACTTGGTTGCAAGGGAATCCGAGAATGACGAAGCCGCGGTCCTTGTATTTGTCGTACAGGGCTTGCAGACCTGTGTGATCGTCCGTCGGCGGGTGATCGTCGTGGGTGGATAATGGACACGTCTTACCTGTGTACTGCGGCGTAAACCCGCTGCGGTTACGTTGTCAGCCTCTACCGGGACGATGGTTGGGTGGGCATACCACTGGGATGCGACGTTGACGACGAGGACGACCTTGCCCTTCAACTGGTCGAAATCGTAGGTCTTGTCGCCGGGAAGATCTGCCTTGAGGTCATAAAAGGTGGTAGTTGACGACATGGAGGAGCGGAATCGGGGGTGAATTGGGACAGAACCAGCCCAGTGGCAGATCCGCAGCTGGGAGAAGACCAGACGGTGTGTCATCTGATACATATCTAGTCGCCGGTAATCACCGGAGGATGAGACTTGCCTTGGCCTTGCTCGATACGACCACACATGAGTCAAACCGGCCGATTCGCAGTGTAAACGGCGATACGATGTATGCCGTTGAAACTCGCAAGGTCGGACTGGCCAGTCATCGGAATTTGTCACGCCCGTCCCTGCACCGACAAGCTCGTTCTTTGCATCACATCAAACGGCCGATTCGCAGTGTAAAGGCGATGCGATGAATGCCGTTGAAACGCGCAAGACTGGACTGGCCAGTCGCCCGAATTTGTCCCGCCCCTCCTTGTATGGTCTTCGAGGATGTATATAAGGTGAAAGGGTCTTTTCTGCGTCCTCAGTCTACATGTCTCTTCCTGACAGAACCACTGTTCTCATCGTCGGCGCCGGTCCAGCCGGACTCGCCGCCGCCCTTTCTCTCCTCCATCACGGCTTCCATGACTTGGTCATCGTCGACGCCATAGCCCAGGGAATGAACACTTCCCGGGCCGTCGCTGTTCATGCCGCCACTCTGGAGGTAAGCTTGCCTTGTTACTCGTTTCAAAGGTTGTGTCGACGTGATATAGGCATTGGACACGATCGGTTGCGGGGACGATATCGTGTCAAAGGGCACCAAATCTACTGCGCTCAACGTCGGGACGCGGTCCGCAAGACTTATGAGTCCCCACATCGAGAGTCTTAAATCGTACACACGACACCCATACGTTCTCGTCATTCCCCAGAGCATCACCGAACGTACGCTCGAGGTAAAACTGGCCAGCTTCGGTGTCACCATCCACCGACCTCTCAAAGTGGTCGGACTGAAGCGTAATGCGGAAAATCCGCAATTCAGTGACGTCACTTTTGAAGATGGCAATGTCATCACGACAAAGTACGTGATCGGCGCAGACGGTGCGCGCTCTGTGGTAAGACCTTTTGGCATTCTTCACGCTTGGACTTTTCCTAACCACGCGTTCTTAGGTCCGCACTATGGCCGGGATAGGTTTCTCCGATCCAACGCTCGTCGAGGGAGAAAAGGACAACAACCTAGCTCAGATGGTCGTTGCCGATATCACTTTTGACAACCCAGACGCAGAGGTCTTCACCCCGGGTACCTCATTGTCACCTAGGAATTTCTTCATTTACTTCCCCCTGCCATCCTCCCTAAACGAGTCCCTAGTCGCCGAGGGTCGTGCCCCCATATCCGAAACAGTATACCGCATGGCCTGCGGGGTGCCCATAGAAGAAGGTGAGATCCCCCACGCGCCTTCCAAGGAGTATCTCCAGAGCCTCACCAACCGGTTCGGACCACACTACCTCGCATCGGACCCCGCCGTGAACCCTGGCAAACTAACGTGCATCAAAGACGTCGTCTGGTCTTCACGTTTCCGCAACCACGCTTCCATCGCCGATACGACGTTCGCCCGTCTTCCCGGCCCCGGGGCGCCGGACGAAGGCGGCATCGTCCTTCTCATTGGCGACGCCGCGCACATACACTCCCCCGCCGGCGGGCAGGGCATGAACCTCGGTCTGCGAGATGCCATCTTCCTCGGCGAAGCGCTGACGAAGCATATTCGTGCTTCCGAGTCCGAGCCGCTCGCCAGCGCGGATGCGGACGCAGTCCTGCGCGACTTTGCCGCGACGCGGCATGCGCGCGCGCTCGAGGTGATCAAGCTCACCAAGGGCATTTTGTCGGTCACGGGGATGAAGTACCGAGAGAGGATGTCTTGGTGGTGTCCGATCGACTCGGCGACGGTTCGTGCTTGGGTGTTGTGGGTGCTTGGATATATCCCGTTTGTTCGGAGGAGGATGGCATGGGAGTTGAGTGGGCTGAGTAGAAAATAGAAGACAAGTTGGAACACTCTTCACACCCGACGTTATTGACGAAGCCTCACCGTTGTCGCAACTATTCACTATTAGTATCAGAATACACCCATAATACCGTCATTCATATAAGGTCGGACCGGCCAGTCATTCCGGATTTATCACGCCCGCCCTTGCACCGAGAAGCCCGTTCTGCCGCCATACGATTTACCTTGCGGCGTCACCCTGCACTGTCTCCTCCTTCCTGCACTCACCTTGCCCAGACTTCCAGCTCGCCTTTTGTCCAACCTACTTTCATCGCGAGATTCCGATATGGAAAATCGACATACAGCTCAACCTCATCGGGTGCGTCCTCTGGCATTCTTCCTCCTCTCTCCCTTAATCCTCCACAGCTCCGTCAAGAGGCTGCTGGCCATTATGGAAGACGGGCTCGATAATTCGCACATGCTCTTTTCGTCCCCTTTCCGCTCAAATATCCGTGCCTACGCATCGACTTCTTCCATCTTACCCACAGCCCCTAACGACCAGTCCTCCGCCGATCCTGCGTCCCCATGCGCGAGCGCTTCCAGTTCTTGGTCCTCTTCTGCTCGCTACGTACTCGGACCCTTCAGAAACCCCTCCCTTGATTTCGGCCGTCTTGCCCCGCTTGCGCTTCGAGGTCAATAGTCCCACCCGCCGATTCGGATCCAGCACAGATTCTATGATCTCCTTCAAAAAGTCCAGCATCTCCGTCGTGTCGACCTCATGTTTTCTAGAGGACACACGTCCACGAGAGGGGCGGGGGAGCAAAAAGGACAAGTGCCACGTACAGATGATGCGCCTCGACCTTTTTCGCGCCCCGTTTGGGCGTGACGTTGCTCGCCTCCTCCACACTCATGGCGAGGAACGGTTCGAGGGCTTTTGCAGCGGCGCGTGTGCATGGGGCTGAGTGAGAGGAGGGGTGAGGGGTGGGGGGCATTCATGGCGTGCGAAGGGCGTAAGAAAGGAGGGGCATACATATCACGACTGGCGCTGCCTGCGCGACCTCGCCGACCTCCTCACCCTTTTGCATGTTTTTCTCTATTCGCACCTACGTCCGCGTTATGTTCAGCGAGTTCCACATGCTGACTGGTCAGGTGGCGGAAGTGAAGGCCTCATCACTGGGAATTTGGTTCACTTGTTCTTCGCTTTCATGGCTGGTTGGATTCTGGACGAGTCGAAGTTGGGCACGTTGTGAATGCGCGGGTTATATGTTGGCCTCGGACATACTCAGCAAGACTCAATCTCATCACTCATATGACCATACGCGTACGCCAACATTACAATTCAACCATCCTATGACACTAGGATACCAGTCCGTTCCGCCAGTCTACAAGTCCATGTGAATCTCCCAAAAAAACGACCACGATAAGATATAGCACCGAGTTAGAACCCTCACCAGGTCAAAGGTAAAACTTGACGTCCCACTTGTCTAGGACACGAAGTGAAACGTATCGCTCATGGCGCAACCTGAGTGGGCTGAGCAGACGTGGCGGCAACGAGCGAGGGCTTTTTCTCCCCATTAAAAAACACAGTGACGACGACATGATGCAAGAGTGGAAAACTGCGACGTACCGCGGGTTTATATTACCGAACATTTCTTCAAGTCTCCGTCTCAGATCTTCCACTCTTTCGAAGTTCACCGGGACGGTTCTCAGAGGTACTGTGATCGTGAGTGTGGTCTATCTGAAAAGGCCCTGGGTTCCCACAAAAACTATTCAAGGTCCGTTACTCGCACGACGGGTAACTCGTGTTCTCTGGAACCACGTACACGGACAAGGTAAGAAGTAACCAGCGTTGAGAGACCACCTGCAACGAAATTCTTTGCATGGGCTATGTACATCCCAGTCCCTGCTTACTCAAAATTGCCGTTGAAACTTGTGCCTTGTTTGACTCGACTTTGCCTAGTGAATTTTTTGAAATACCGCGGAGATAGAGCGTGCCTGCCTGCCAGTGGTCAGAGCGGCTGCGAGCCCCATCGTCAAAGCGCCCAAGAAAACCTGCAAGTCAATGATGATATTAAGCGAATAACCCGTGTACAACACTGAATTTGACGCATACAACTTGCCGTCAGTATTGGGGGGAAGGTTAGATGATTCCTGTTGAGCTGACTTAGTGCATGACCGATGTAGCAGGCTCCTGGTGCCAAGTACTAATATTGATCGTAGAAGCACCAATGTAAAATAAAGTCTGGCGGAGCAAACCGTACCTCATGATCATGTCGGTGAGGAAAGACTGCTCCGCAAAGAGTAGCTAGCGAACTCCAAGCATTGAGCAGACTAGGGGCAGGGGTGCCAGATTAGTGCTGTCAGAAAAAATGTAGGACCTGTTGTAGGGCAGTGGTACCAGTGTGACTGTAACCAGATCAGTGCAGACAGCAAGAGATCAATGGGACGTACGGGTGGCGGCAAGGCGATGAAGAAGGTCCCTTGAGCGGAAAGGACAGTAGGCCACTGAAAAAATCACGGGCCGCTCGGTCCCACGTCGGAAAAAGTTACAGAAAGAAATAAGTCTATTCCTGGACCAGCTTCGGGTCCAGGAATTTACATCTCCGATCCAAAGGTCGCTTGCAAGGCATCTTTGGATGTCGCTACGGTCGGGCGCAGGCCTGAGGCAGGGTGTGGTGGGTGGGTGCGACGAAAAGGGGGGCAAGCGGTTGAGCGAGCGGGTGAAGAGGTAGTGGCGTGCCCCGAGTGTCTTTTTCGGGTGTGTCGTTCTTGTGAATGACTATTGACAATCTTCCGACATGTGTGCAATACGATAAAGACGCGGATCCATTTTCTCAGCGCTGAGTCCTTCCCTTCAAGTTCAAACAAACAGCAACTACTATCTCACCAACGCCGAGAGAGATACTTGCATAGGCCTCACTAGCGTCGATAACAATGCCAGTATGTCCGTTCTTCCTCACATCTCGCTCTTTGGTCATCACCAGGCATGCGTGTCAGTCACTGGTCGTCAGTACCATAATGGACTCGACCAATCGGTGCTTCCTCATATCCCCATTTTCATCTATCACTTATCTTCCCTATCGTCCAGTACGACAATCGTGCGACGTTGACCTAATCCGAGTCGATAGGGTACTATAGCACCCCACCTTCATACGACACTCCCACCGATTCCGAAACATGGGTAAAAACAAAAAATCCACCCTCCCTGACGAATCCCACCTCTCCCTCCCCGCACACTCAAACACCCACGTCGTGACCACTCCAATCATCGACACGCACACGCACCTTCTCCCCACCTTTTCTTCCTACAAAAGCAAATATCCCACCGGAAAATACGATACCGTTTGGGACTCTGTCCGGGGGTATACCATCAGCGGAACGTCAAGGCGATCGTGGACGTGTGATGCGAGGTGCCTGTACAACCTGCGTGGAGGGAAGTAGCGGATTCGGCCGTGAGCGCGGAGGACAGGGCCACATTGTGGGGTGGTATTGGGTATTGGTTCATGATGGGTACGTAGTGATCTTTGTGGGGCTCACTGATTCCCGTCGTTGATCGGAACTGGACAGGCGTTCACCCGTACGTGGTCTCTAGAAAGTCCTCCGCACGTCGGCGTCGCTCATCGGTCGTGTTTTCTCTAGGCACGAAGCAAAGCTTTACGACAACGCCGTCGAGCGAACGATGTACGTTCCCGATCATCCTCACCACCCCCACTTCACGCTGAGTCTCATCGTCCAGCCTTGAAGCGATGGCCCATCCTCGCTGCGTCGGAGGGTGCGAAATCGGCCTCGACTACCACTCCGACAACTCACCGCGCGACGTCCAACAACGCGTCTTTGGAAGACAACTCCGCGCAGCCGTCAGCTTCGGAAAATCATTCACGATACACGTGCGCTCAGCGAAGGAGGACATGGAGCGGATATTGAAACAGGAGGTGCCAGTCGATCACAAGGTACCCTCCCCTCCCTCCCCGTTGCGCGTGTGTTGGTGAGAATGTCACATGCTTTCTGACGCTCCCCTTCGTCCCGCCTCGCCATAGATCCACATCCACTGCTTCACAGACACGCCCGAATTAACCCAACGCCTGCACGCCCACTACCCCAACCTCTACATTGGCATCAAAGGCGTCATCACCTACGCGACAAACATCAACACTGGCGCGCTTGTGCGCCAGATGGCCACACCTGAAGTCGGTGCTGGTGCCGGAACCGTAGGTCCCGGTGGAGCCGAGCACGGATCGCAATCGGGACTGCAGCCACGGATCCTCCTCGAAACCGACGCACCACTCATGGTGCCTTCCAACATATACGGGTCGCTCCCAGAGGTCAAGGGCAGACTACCGCTCTGCCACAGTGCGATGATACCATGGGTAACCGAGTTTGCAGCGAGCGCCGCGAGGGGTGGGTGGGGTATGGCGGAGGTGATGCAGCGTGCAAATGAGAACACCTGAGTGGTGTATGGTGTATGAACCTGTGGGGGTTGCACGTAGATGGGATACTGTTTTCCCGTGAGCACGATCTCCATGATGAAGAATGATAACTGATAATCCCCAGACTTGGCTGTGCTACCCTAATCAGCCTTCCATGAGCAAATTAATGCATGTTATGACTCAAATACATGTTTGGCGCACAGAGAATCGATGGAGGAAACGGCACAACTGTCCGAGTCCTCGTCGTCACTTGATTACGACCAATCGTATACATTACATACTCCACAGACACCCTAAATGCCGCACGACGGCTTGACCCATGACATTTGACAAATCAAATCATAATATATTGTTTGGTCAAATTATATTTCAATCTGATGAGGCACTCTCAAATACTTTCAGAGTCCTATATGGATGAATGGAACCCAGTCAACGAATGCCTCACCACGATCTCGAGCACATTTTATGGCTTCGTGCAGCGCTCGCGCAGCCTCCCGATGATCCGGCTGCTTGTCGTCCCGGAACAGCTCCTCATAGACATCCCTTGCGACATCCGGCGCAAGCCTATCGCTAATCGACCACATCGTCCCAATGATTCCGCTGTAACCCGCAAACAGCATTCCTGCCGCAACATGAATGGCCTCATCGGAAAGATTCCTGTCACCTGTCGCTGTCTGGCATGCGGAGAGAAAGGCAAGGCCGCCACGAGAACGCGACAAGGTGATCATGTCAGATACTTTCAGGCGGCGTTTGTTGGCGAGACAGAGTCCACTATTCGTCGGACTCGTAGGATCTTGGATGCCATGACATGCGAAATGGACCCAGTCTACCTCCTTCATCAATTCGAGTACTTCCTCAACCGTTCCGACGGAAGATTCCAGGAGGGTAATGTATGTTGAGTTCTTGATTACGTCCTTCATGTATTCCAGCTCGGTGACTACACCTCGAAGTAGGGGTAGGCCATCCGACGGCGGTTGACGGACAGCAAGAAGGCGAAGATTACGGCTAGGCACTGTGCTGTGATTGGCTGAGCGTGCAAGAATGCTGAGTGAAGGGGTATATGACGAAACAACGAAGTCGAATATTTTGTCCCCAGGTTGTGGATGCACGGTATCATAGAGACCTGCTGCATGAATAGGGAGAAACATGAATGGCCCTGTCGGACACCAAAAAATGCGAGATAAGTCCCCAGGTGTCTGTTCCGGATAAATGAACAGATGAGCTTTAAACTCAAGCGGGATGACATCACGTACTGAAAAACTCAGGGCGTCCAGGATGGGTTTGACCACGCATCTCCACAACGGAGATAAGAACGACTCCCAGCTGACGTCTTCCAATGGTGCAGGTCTCCCTTCCCTCGCTTGACGAAGGAAACCTTGCAGGGTGTTCTGGAGACTAGCAGATTGCCTTAGACTGAATTGGGGGAGTGGGACATGAATGACATGGTCTATGTTGGGAAGAACAATCAACGCATCGCAGCGGGTTTCTGCAGCATTGAGTATGACCACTGGTCCAAAGTGAGCAGAGGCACGAAGCTGAGAGAAGTCTTTCTGGAGAAGGAATCGCTCGAAACCTGGCAACCTTCGGATATCCTGGAGCAGTTTATCTCGCTCGATCGCCAGCGCACGATGCCTGTCAGCTTCTTGTTGCAAAGATCTTGTCGTACTTGGAGTCGGTTCGGAGAAAGCGGACAGAGATTTTTCGTGAGTGGCACTAGCACACTCTAATGCGGCAGACAGTACTCGAAGTTTGTGGGCACGATCGGGATAAGAAAATGACAAGTCTTCGTAGGAGCTGCGAAGTTGGAAGAGGCCCCCCCATACGATGGAGCGGGCCTGCTCGAGCCACTCCACTGCGGTTTCCGGAAGACCCGATTCTAAAGCAGCAGCTGCCGCCTCCCGCACCACATCGGCACCACGCACGAGTTCAGTGCAACGGTCTGAGAAAGAGAGGCCATTCCATGCAAGTTGAGGAAGGATGTCTATTGAAACAGAATATGCATGAAGAAGAGAACGATGGCGGATAGCACGAGCACATGTTATCCAGTTCTGTGATGCGCGGAATCGAACTGTAACAGGACCCAAGAGATCAGAAGCAGCACGAAAAAACAGTGAAATTGCATGTTCGATGTCGCCCAGATGGCCGAGGTGCAGGAAGCGAGTTCGGAAGGAGTTGCCAAGGTTGTTAAGACGGCTGGGCTTGTCAGGGTGACCGTCAGGAGTGAGGTCAACAGCTTCCCTCTGCCTCGAAATGGCGTCCTCCAGGTCGTCGAGCTGCCCGAGGCGCTCGAAACGAGTGAGGAAGGAGATGCCGAGGTTGTTAAGACCGCCGGGCTTGTCAGAGTGACCGTCAGGAGTGAGGTCAACAGCTTCCCTCTGCCTCGAAATGGCGTCTTCCAGGTCGTCGAGCTGCCCGAGGCGCTCGAAACGAGTGAGGAAGGAGATGCCGAGGTTGTTAAGACCGCCGGGCTTGTGAGGGTGACCGTCAGGAGTGAGGTCAACAGCTTCCTTCTGCCTCGAAATGGCGTCCTCCAAGGCGTTGAGCTGGCCGAGGCGCCAGAAACGAGTGAGGAAGGAGTTGCCGAGGTTGTGAAGACGGCTGGGCTTGTCAGGGTGACCGTCAGGAGTGAGGTCAACAGCTTTCCTCTGCCTCGAAATGGTGTCCTCCAGGTCGTCGAGCTGCCCGAGGCGCTCGAAACGAGCGCGGAAGGAGATGCCG
>JBBPMA010000497.1:6848-22444 GCA_038090075.1 Xanthoconium purpureum | reverse complement strand
AATGTGAATGACCAATAGGGAACACGCGCGTTTCGTGAGCGAGGAGGTTGTGAGTGTGTGGAAGCCGTACGTACCGTGGTCGCCAGCAAGCTCGACAAAGAATCCGATCGTGGTAGGGACGCATCGATCGTCGACCATCGTAGTCCAGTTAACGACTTTGACTGGCGTGGTCGAAGCCATGGACGACACGGCCGCCCTCAACTCTTGTTCGGTTACCATGGCATCTGGGAGTCGAATGGCCATGCTGTCGGACTCGGTCAGCAAGTGGATGTGGGCGCACGGCAATACTTACTTGCGGCGCTCAATAAATTGGATGATGGGCACGCCATCTGTTGGGTCAAAACCGGATATTCCGATCACGTCCCCGAGACGATACCGCCATAGGCCGTCTTGCGTCGTGAGTACAAGTTCGTATTGACCTCCCAGCTCAACCTCCCACTATGGCATTCGTCAGCGGGGACTCGGAGTTTTATCTCACGAGGGACCACCTACGATTTGCGCGAGAGAACCAACCGAATCACTCTCATTGATATCCAAAAACTCGATGATGATTTCGTTATTTGGCTTGAACTGGTTCAACTCGACTGGGTTGTAAGCCCGTCCGATCAAGACTTCCGAGCATCCGTATACGTGAGCATGTATCTCCGCGTTGGGACCAAGAAACCACCGAGCCTACACAAGAACATGCTGAAGGAGGCGTGTAATGCGTGGACGATAAACGTACCAATGGGACGGACGTCGCAAAGGAACCACTGGCAATAGCAGTAACGGAACGCAAGCTCGGCCAGGCCTGACTGCACCAACCCGGTTGAGAAGACGGGCGACCGAGACGACGAAGTTCCGCCGCGCGTTCTGGGTCTGGAAAAATATTCACCTGGCTAAGGTTTAGACCTAAACAAGCGTGTCGATACCCAGCCAGTACCGACCTCCAGGTAATGCCGGACCTCGGCTATCCCGTCCAAATCTGGAATTGTACCGCTCGCGATACAATCCATCAGCATATCAAACTCCGTATCAATGTAGCGGATCGTGTCCACGAATGTATTGATAAACAACATAGTCATAGTCTCGAGAGATCTGTTCCCGATCGCAAACAAAGCGTGTATAAGAAGGAAGGAGCGCCATTTCTTTATGAATCCAGTTGCATAAGGGGCAGCGTGGTCGAGTACTGGGAAAGCAATAAGCCAGTAATACGGTGGCGGAATTTGCGTCATACTGAACGTTCCCATCTTTTCTTCATCTTTTTCGGGATCCAGATGCATCTGCATCCTATAGCCGACAATCGCAGAACAAGCCAGGTAGATTGTCGTGACGGAACAATTGACATCATCCTCAACAGCCATTCGATCGTACCCGAGATAGCATATGTATGCTTTTGTGCGCCTCCGGGGAGGATCAGAAATTGTCCACAACCCGGCGTCCGAGGATCTAGTCTCTGACATGTAGTTGTACTTGGGAAAAAACTTTGGGAGTCCACCAGACGTCGAGCTGGACCCGGAAAGATAATCGGGCAGTCCAAGGGCAAACAAGTCGAGGATAGAGCTTGCTTTGCATGGTTTTGTAAAAAACCTTGCGAGGAATGGTGCGTATGAGTCGTAGGTTGTGAAATGTACTGCTTTCCGAAATGATTCGAAAAGGATGCCATCATCTATTTCATCGACAAAGCCAGAAGTCGCGTGGCGAAATTCGGTAAGCTCCTGCGCGGTCTGAACAAACCGAGTGTTATAGTTAGATTTGACTATCTTGGACCGAAGCTCGTTAGTTCGCAACCTCAACGGCTCGGAAAGCGACGGCGGAATAGAGATAAAGACGTCTGGGAGAGGCATGGGTCCTGAAGACGGGTGGGTGAGCCAGAACCAGGATTTGTCCAGGCCTTACAGTAAGTAAGATGCTTCCCCGAGCAGCGCACAACTGCAGCGACGAAATAATGTGATTGTGTACTTATCGGCGTCGATCAGACCTGGAGTTCGGTCAGTCACGCGTTGTCACACTTTGCGGATGCAAAGTATTCAAGTCCCGCTAGTTCTAGCTACAGAGACACTTTTGGTAATGTGACACAGACACAAGTGTTCGCCGTCCATCGGTTTGCCGTTCTTCGAATTCGTGTTCTCCAAATCCTCGCTGTCACTTGCAGGGAAATAAGATGACATGGTTGTACCAGATCGTTAGCTTTCCCAGTGCCATGTTATCGAACGAGTAGGCATAAAGGTGCTTCACACTTACTAGATCCAAATAGTCATCAGATCAAAGTTGCCACCAGAGTTGATTGATTGTCCAAGTCCTATATACTTCTAGCTTAGGAGATGTGACTATGATCGTATGGAATGACCCAGAACAGGTACTTATTGGCTATCTCATCGAACACGTATATTCACTCACCCAGCGTTCTGAAGGATGCATAGCGTCACTGATAAACTGGGCTCCATCCAATAGCAATAATGCGGGGGTTCCCCAAAATGTTCGGTCAGATGTTGATGCTTCCCTTCTTGCGTTCTTGCGCGTTCGGCTCCCGTCACAGTCTTAGATCCGCAGTCCTCTAGGCGCGTCCCCCGCTGACGCTCGATTGCCTACGGTGTGACCGACGTGGCTGGTTCCTTCGTCGAATACGGGCAACACCGCGCCGAAAAGTTCGTATACAGACTTGGCGAGTTTAGTATTCAAGCATCTTGTGAAACGTGCCTCCCAGGAGGCGCTGAACACAGACGAGGATTGGAATTGCAATCCTTAAGGGGTTGAGTTGGACACACCATCTTAGTTTCGCATGATTTTGGGGGAGAGCCTGCGCACGGAGTTTCCACCGAAGGTTTTCATATGATGACGAGGCATGCGCGCCGTGAATGGATTTGGGTCGTATGACTAGGAGTACCAATCGACCTGCGAAGTGTAAGTGGTGAAACTTAAAAGAGTGTAGCAAAACTCGAGGTTCTACGGCGTAATGCACTGAGATGCTCTCCACAACGAATTGGTTTACAGTGGGTTTCTCAAACAAAAATAGAATATCATAGTAATTAAACCCAGTCACTGGTCCGAGGTCTACATCAGAGTTCATCATCCGTTCGTGACAGAACTTCACAACTCGTGCACAACCTGGTCCGAAAACCACTTTACATACTCAGCCTTAGGCAAGACGACGGGTACTTTGACTTGTCCGAGGTTCTTACTGCCTTCGTCAAGTTTCAGTTGCAGAAAGTCGCTGAATGCCCCAGGTCGGACGAGCCGAATAGTAGGTTTACGAATTTTATCGTGTGCGAGGGCCCAAGCGATGTTTCCGTTTGATCTCAATAGCTCGTCGAACACACGTTCCCGTGCGAATGAGAGCTCATGTTCTGGGGAACGGAAGTCTTATGGCAAGCGTATTTTATGAGCAAGAGAGCGGATACGCGGGAGGTCGTACATACCACCTTCGCCAGCTAGCTCGACAAAGAACCCGATCGTGTCAGGAACGTATCGATCGTCGACCGTCGCGGTCCAGTTGACGACTTTGGTTCGCATATCTGGGACCATGGATGATATGGCCGTCCTTAGTTCTTTTTCTGTAACCATGAAACTGGGCGTTCGGATGGCGACGCTGTCGAGCGCTCGGTCAGCAGCTGTATATGGGTGAACGAGAACACCTACTTGCGGCGTTCGACAAATTGGATGATGGGAACGCCATCCGTTGGGTCAAAGCCAGAAATCTCGACCACGTCCTCGAGGCGGTACCGCCATAGGCCGTCTCGCGTCGTTATTACGACTTCGTATCGTCCTCCCAGCTTAACCTCCCACTACGACGATACCAGTTAGCATAGAGCTTCATCCCAGGAAGGCCACCCACGATTTGCGCAAGGGAATCAATCGAATCACTCTTGCTGATATCCAAAAACTCGATGATAATTTCGCTAATTGGCTTGAACTTGTTCAACTCGAGTGGGTTGTATGGTAAAGCGATCAGGGACTCCGTGGTTGCATAACGAAGAGCTAGTATGTTAATGTCAGGACCCAAGAACCACTGAGCCTACACAAGAGGACTGTGAGGGGGGGCAAAATAATATATGGATGAAAAAAACGTACCAATGGAACGGACGATGCGAAGGAACCACTGGCGATACCAATAACTGAACGCATCTTTGGCCAAACGCGACCACACCACCCTGATTGAGAAGATGGACGACCGAGACGACGCAGCTCCGCCGCACGTTCCGGGTCTGGAACAATATTCGACTAGATGAGGTTCAGACTCTATCATGCATTTCGTGTAGCGGTACTGACCTCCAAGTAATGCCGAACCTCAGCTACGCCGTCCAAATCAGGGATGGCCCCATTCGCGATACAGTCCACCACCATGTTGAACTCCATGTCGAGGTGGCGAATCATATCCACAAACGTATTGATGAACGACATGCTCATAGTCTCGAGGGACCTGCTACCGACTGCAAATAGTGCATGCATAAGAAGGAAAGAACGCCATTTCATTATCAATCCAGCGGCATGTGGAGCAGCTTGGTCAAGTACTGGGAAAGTGACACGGAGTCAGCATAGGGAGGTCGAGTAATATGCGTCATACCGAAAGTTGACATTTTTTCCTCATCTTCTTCAGGGTCCAAATACATCTTCATCCTCTGGAGGAGGACGGAAACAGAGGCCAAATAAATCGTCGTGACGGAACAATCGTGCTCATCTACAACATCCATTCGATCGTACCCCAGATAACATATGTCCATTCTGGTGCGTCTTCGGAGAGGATCAGAGGCTGCCCGCAATCCGGCATCTGAGGATCTAATCTTTGACGAGCAGTTGTATTTGAGGAAGGTTTTAGGAAGACCACCGGACGTCGAACTGGACTCGACAAGGTAATCAGGCAATCCAGGTGCAAAGAGGTCGACTATAGCACTTGCTTTACACGGTCTTTCAAAGAACCCTGCAAGGAATGGTGCGTATGAATGGTAGGTTGTAAAATGTACCAATTTCCGAAATAACTCGGAAAGCATGACATCGTCCATTTCGCTGGTGAGGCCAGCGATTGCATGCCGAAAGTTGGTGAGCTCGGGCGCAGTTCGGGCAAATTGAGTATTGTAGTTGTTCCTTGCTATCGTGGACCGGAGCTCGTCGGTTCGCCGCATCAACTGTTCAGAGAGCGATGGCGGACTAGAGAGAAGGAGGTCTGGAAAAGACATGACTCTGGGAAACACGTCGGTTAGCAAGGATCTGTGTGGGCTTTAAACCCCCATTGATTATCGAAAACCCGGCCCTCAAGCTGTTGGGCCTTGAGCACAAGACTCACCGCCAATGTGACTTCTAGCTCCACATTCAAGTTCCTGTTGCTTTCTCTACTCCGCTTTTCGACCTGGGTCGTTGCATTCAAGTTAACATCGAGTCATGGCCTTGGGATCAACTCTGAAGTGGCTCTACAAGCCATTCTGCAAAACCCACGTAACCCCTCAAGTTCGAGACCAATGGAGTTATCTCTTGACTGTCCAGATTTTACGTAAATGTATTTCAGCAACAATCAGAACGACCATTTCCGCTGAAGCACAACATCTGAAAGGCAGAGGAGTAACATTACCGCTTGACGACTTTTCATAGGCCCATTTGAGAATTCTGATTGGTGAAGACTTAGTGACTATAACCGAAAATAAATAGGGAACCTGGCCTAAGTTAAGTATAAGAGACAAAAAGGTTGACCTCTCGCTCGCTAAACCTACCCCAACCTTTTGGTGAAGGCTAAGCTGGGAAAGATTAAACTTGAAGCTTGAAGTTCATCTCCTGTAAGTGCGTACAAGCTGGCTGCCATCTGACGCTCGAGCAGCTCGTCCAATCCGACTTTGGGAACCCCGATTGTGCGTTCTTGTCGGCGTGTCGTATGACTGTCGGCGATGCGACGACTCCAGACGAAGTGATCCATCTCGCGGCGGTGATGCAGTCCGGGGGGGTTCGGAGCGTCATTGGTAAGGTCTTGCCCGTGGACGATGAGGTTGCTGGTCGGGTCGTGACCGCTTTGTACACGCACCTGTTGGGTAGGGATGGGTCAACCAGTGGTTCGGATCGCGCCATGTCGGCAGTCGCATTGCACCTGAGCCAATGAGCATTCGAGGTCCAGAACCGTATTGCACAGATCGATGTGATAGACTTGATGCGTGATAGAATCGACGAATACGTAGGAAATCGCGATGGTTTGGCTGTGAGATTCATGCCCGTCAGGAACTAGGTAGAATCACGAGCGATGACACGCACGCGACTGCTGAGGCACTGAAGATAGGGGAGCTCCGAGTACCACACAGTGCAAGCTCTGGTTCCATCTGGGCCAAAGGGATCGAATTGGATAATATAGGATCTAGTGTTTTGTCCAGTGGAGAACTGGGTTCAAGCCTTGCAATGACGTTCGTAGCACAAAAGAAGCTGACCAACACAGTCCTTAGGAACCGTCTTCAAAAGGAAGAATTGGGTAATAAAGGTACATATGTACGGGCAGCTACGCTTATATAGTAGGTACGAGGCTACAGGCAAGCTGACGAGTCGGTTCAGGTTTCACGTTGTCGGGTGAGTTCGATCAACAACGTCTGTCGGTTCAAGCATCTAGGGCAACCAGATAACTCGGGTGCTGTGACGACCCAAAACCTAAAACATCGAGTCACGCACGACGTAGCAGTACAATTTGTATGTACGTAAGTTAGCAAGCCAGGCAGCTATCTACAAGAATACGTCGGCCAATTGTGTGACCTACAAGCGTAGCTGGGCGTCGAACCAGTACTTACATGACGGATTGGTCCAGAAACAGATCACAATATGTTTGAACGAGGAACGGGTGCTGTGGTTTAAAACAGTCACTCTGTCCGCGTTGAGCATGGCCATGCGCTACAGTCTACAGGTGGAGGCAAGAACACCAGCAACCACTCGCGTGGACGGGACCTACAGCTCCTGCATAACTCGATTCACAAACCACTCTACGTACTCGGCCTTGGGCAAGACGACGGGGACCTTAATCTGTCCACGGTTGTTACTGCCCTCGTCGAGTTTCAATTGTAGGAACTCGCTAAACGTCCCAGGTCGCACGAGCCGGATGGTCGGTTTGCGAAATACATCGTGTGCAAGGGACCAGACGATATTTGCGTTTGATCGTAACAGCTCGTCAAACACACGGTCTCGTGCGTGTGCGAGTACGAGTTCAGAGACTGGGGAATAAATGTCTGGCAGGAAACGTGCTTTGTGAACGAGAGAATGAACACGGGAGAAATCGTACACACCATCTTCGTCGGCGGACTCAACAAAGAATCCAATCGTATCAGGGACGCGTCGATCGTCCATTGTCGCGGTCCAGTTGACGATCTTGATTTCCATCGACAATATGGCTGCCCTTAACTCCTTCTCTGTGACCATGAAATCTGGGAATCGGAGGGCCACGCTGTCGAGGGTTAGTCAGCGAGTGCGTGTGAGTGTACAACACTTACTTGCGGCGCTCAACGAATTGAATGATGGGATCCCCATCCGTTGGGTCAAAACCAGCGACCTCGACCACGTCTCCGAAACGATACCTCCAGAGGCCATCTGGCGTCGTTACCACGGGTTCGTATCGCTTTCCTAGCTCAACCTCCCACTATGACACTCATCAGCAGGGAGTGTTGTTCCACAAGAAGTACCCACAATTTGTGCGAGGGCACTAGTTGAATCACCATTGTTGATATCCAAGAATTCCATAATGATCTTATCATTTGGTTTGAACAGGTTTAACTCGAGTGGGTTGTAGGGTGATCCCATGGAAGCTTCTGTGGTTGCATAATGATAAGCGTGTATGTTCGTGTTGGGATCCAGGAACCATTGAGCCTACACGAGGAAGGTGGTGAGGAAGTCAGAGATGATACGCGGAAGATAAACGCACCAGTGGGAGGGAAGACGCAAAGGAACCACTGGCGATAGCAGTGATTGAGCGCAATTTCGGCCAAGCTTGACCGCACCAACCTGGTCGAGAAGACGGACGACCGAGACGATGGAGTTCGGCCGCCCGTTCGAGGTCCGGAGAAATATTTGGCTAGCTAAGATCAGTAACACCCTAATATGCATTTCGATGGCCGGTACTGACCTCCAGGTAGTGTCGAACCTCGGCTATTCCGTCTATGTCAGGGATTGTGCCGTTCGCGATACAGTCCACTATCATGTCGAACTCCATGTCGAGGTGGCGAATCATGTCTACAAACGTATTGATGAACGGCATTCGCATGGTCTCGAGGGACCTGCTCCCGACCGCAAACAGCGCATGAATAAGAAGGAAAGAGCGCCATTTCTTTATAAATCCAGTTGCATATGGGGCAGTGTGGTCGAGTACTGGAACGGTGACAAGTCAGTCGTAGCATGGAGGTCGGAGAGTTTGCGTCGTACTGAACGTCCCCATCCTTTCTTCATCATTTTCGGGGTCTAAGTTGAGGAGCACCCTCTCGTGGATAGCGGTCCCAAAACTAAGGTAGATTTTCGCGGCAGGACGATTGTTTTCATCCTCGACATCTAGTCGATCGCACCCCAGATAGCATACGTGTGCGCTGGTGCGCCTCCGGAGAGGATCAGTGATTCGAAATGATCCGACACCTAAGGATCCGATCTTTGAAAAGCTATTGTACTTGGGGAAGGTTTTCGCAAGACCACCAGACGTCGAACTGGACTCGGAGAGGCAGTCGGGCAATCCCGGAGCAAATAAGTCGAGTATAGAGCTCACTTTGAAAGGTTTTTCAGAAAATCTTGCAAGGAGGGGGGCATATGAGTCATAGGTTGTGAAATGGACAGTTTTCTGAAAGGACTTGGAAAGGGTGTCATCATCCATTTCATTTACAAGGCCAGCGATCACACGACGGAATTCTAAGAGCTCTTGTGCGGTCTGAGCAAATTGGGTGTTATAGTTGGTTCTGACAATCTTGGACCGAAGGGTGTTGGTTCGAAACCTCAACCGCTCAGAGAGCGATGGAGGGAGGGAGGGAAGGAGGTCTGGGAAAGGCATGAGTTCTAAACGTGGGTCAGTGGAGATATTATGAGTTTGAATGACGTGAGTATGAATGACAAAGCCCGTGAAAGGGGTAAGTTGGTGCAAGGGTATCAAACAGGAGAATCATGGACACCCGGTTCGGCACTCCTCCTCTTCTGTTCGCACTTCACCGCTTGAACAGGGAAACAAGTCGACAGACTACCCCAGACTGCCACTGGCTTCCCTAACACCACGCCGTTATCGAACGGAGGTAGGGCACAAATAGATGGATGCCAGGTCTTGAGGCCACATACTTTACATAGAGAAGATGGTTGTCAGGGTAGAAAGTGGCCTTGATTCATTGACATACTCTACCGTTCTTTGGGTCGAAGTCTGAGATCAAAAGGTCAGATTAGGTAACTTGACGTCGGTTTTCAATGGAACAGGACACAGAGTGAAGTAACATCGTAATCCGTCGCTCCCGCTGCTTTGAAGGACAACCCTGTAGAACAGGTCGATAGAGCTTTTGTGTTGTGCGGAAGCCAGGTACATAACTGTATGCGCGGAATGAATCGCCCGGGCCTTGTTCATCAGGGTCGTAGAACAGGACCTCAGACAGCTCACCTGTATAATGCGTGGGGCAGTCAAGTGTTCATCGGTATGAACGTTTGTACGCAAGCTGGACTGGCTCTAGCTCTTGTCAGAGACCGCCTTGGATGAACTTCCAACTAACAAGACGCATTTGGAATGGTGGTTAGCTCGGTGACAACAAACATGGGTTCACTCTCGCCGAGAACCGCAACGCTAGGACCTGGGCCACTTGATATGATGATGGCTCTAGAGATGGCTGGTTCGTGCGCTCCTGTCGCGCTGATCACGTGACCTGATTACCACATATAACACGCCAATCAACGAGACGCGCCTCTTATTCTAACACCACCATCACCACACCGTTCCATCGAGTTCATATATCTCAAAAGTTCAGTCACATTCACCCAAGTCACATACTTTATCCCCAATGTCTGGACGTGGTAAGGGCGGAAAAGGTCTCGGAAAGTAAGTCCTGCTGCACTCGGCATATTGTGAATGTGCTGACGGGAGGCCTAGGGGAGGTGCCAAGCGCCACCGCAAGATCCTCCGTGACAACATCCAAGGTATCACAAAGCCTGTACGTTGTCTCCACTTTTTCTCTTCTTTGTCTGACGTCGGTCTGAATTTGCCAGGCCATTCGTCGTCTCGCTCGTCGTGGTGGTGTGAAGCGTATCTCTGGTCTTATCTATGAGGAGACCCGTGGTGTTCTGAAGATTTTCCTTGAGAATGTGAGTCACGATTCTGGTAGTGTCTCGGTCCCGATGTTGACTCCGTGTCTCAGGTCATCCGTGACTCCGTCACCTACACCGAACACGCAAAGAGGTGAGAGCAATTTGTCAGCCCTGCCGGCGTCGGCCACGATCTGACTTCTAATCTAGGAAAACCGTCACTGCCCTTGATGTTGTATATGCGCTCAAGCGCTCTGGCCGCACCCTCTATGGCTTCGGTGCCTAAGCAATTGTGCCATTCGGGGATGCGGGATCCCACCGGATCCTATCGCACCTCCATCTTGATTCGATTGATGAATGTTCGGCATGTTATTTCTGTCCCCTATGTCTATCGTATTTGTACATTACTAGTATGGGTACTGTGTAAATGCTGTATGAGACGATCCATCATGAATTCACTCCCTTCCATCCTCGACAGAGCCAATAGCCTTCCGCCGACTCGGCTCTACTAGAGGTTGGTTTGATATAATGGACAGCATGGAAGCTGGGTTCTAGCATATGTTTCCGGAACTCTTGTAACAGTGGGTGGGCAAAGTGTTTGAGCCTGGCCATGCATCAGTAACAGTCAGATACACGGTAGCATCACTTACAAAAGTGTTCCCCCTCTGTGTCCTTTTGTCGCTCCTTGCGGCGTAGCTCGCACATGCAGATTGTCTTTAGCAAAATTGAATGCTGAATGACATATGTCAAGACTACTCTCTACATCTCGGGTCTTGTATCCTGAGAAATTGGCAGCCATGTCAGAAAGGATAATATCCGCCATTCCAGAGGGATTCTCGGGGGTGCTAAGGGCAGTCTTGACCGCACTCCCTGCTTGCGGGGTCAAAAAGTCCATCTGTATGGTGTGCACGCCCGGTATCGGCGCGATGGGTAGCAAATCGACGGACACGACGACGCCTCTCCCGCGCTTAGAGCCCCATGAACTCAACGCGTCGATATTCTTTCCGTCCCCTGATTGGAAAATATGGTCATTGGCGACGCCTGAGTCGTCCCACTGTGGTGCGGAAGTGTCGATCCACCCCAGTTTTTCTGCGACAACTTGGCTCCAGCCTCCCGGTGCCGCGCCGAGGTCTACAACTGCGCGAACGTCTTTCCTGGATAGGAAGGAACCCCAGGCAGCGTCGAGCTCGAGAAGCTTGAAGGCGGAACGGGAACGGTATGCGTTGGGGGACGCGTTGCGTTGTTTGACGTAGGGATCACGAGATTGTCTGGAGAGCCATGTGCGAGACGCGGCGCTCAGTTTTTTGTGGAGAATGGGGGAAGGGCGGAGGGACATGCCGGGAAACGGGAGAGCCGATCATCGGCGTTGTTTGGATCAGAGGGTTTTGCCAAACAATCACCCCAAATCGGGACGTCTAGTACTTATGCTACATCCAAATTCAAGCCATACTCCCAATGCCAGCTACGACTTTGGTGCCGGGATACAGACAAGTCGAATCATTCGGATCAGATGAAGAGTATCTGGAGGAAGAAGAAGTCTCATACGTCACGCTGGATCTAGGCGTCGTAGAACCTACGTTGCTGCCGAGCACCTCTACGTATAGATTGATCGTGAGCGTAGGTCCAGTCATTCATGGTACTGACGATAACGAAAACAGGGCTTGGATACGCCAACGCCTTTCTTACAACTCTCAGGCTCGATATTCAGGGGCCATCACGACACGCTTCTCGGTACAGAGCTCCTATTTACGGAAGAAAAAAGTGCGCGTACATAGACGTCTTTGTCTCGACACTGAACGAACAAGAGGCGCAGACGACACGCATCCGAACAAACGTTCTTTGGTTCATGTCAGTTCTACTGAACAGCGTATCCGATTCAAGGAGGTCCAACTCAAGGAGAAGATACGGTCGGAGCCACCGCCTCCTGAACGCAGATCACCGGATCTCCTTGAACAAGTGGCGACTATATACGTGGACGCGGAGCCGGACAAGACAGCCTCGCTGGCCCCTTCCTCTGGCCAGCTCGAGCAGCCTAGGGGTCAAGGTGGAATAAACACTGGTTCTCCGCGCAAGAAGAAGGGATCCAGAAAGGGAAAAGAACGTGCAGTGGATGTGAGCGGAGAAGATGTGATGGACACCACCTAAGTTATCCCCAGCAATTGTTCTTGACGTCTTGACCTGTTGGGTAGTACGTATAGCCACTCGTTACAAATAGATACAAACAGCGACCATGAAAAGGCGCGAGTTATTTTCACCGCTTACTCGCGTCATCGTTGAGAAAAGCACTTGCACCCATGGCCTCCCCAGCACCCTCCTCAGATGGCATTGGCATTGCAAATCTCCCTAACCAGGTCCGTATACATTCATCGTATCAGACGTTGAACCTCACATGTCGCGTCAGAGGCACAAAATCGTCGCCAAGCATGGTGCCCACTTCACCATGATGGTAGTCGGTACGTCGTGTCGAGTTGTTGGGTTAAGCCTCTGCTGAACCATTTTTCTGAAAATACAGGTGAATCTGGTCTCGGCAAGACCACTCTCGTCAACACGCTCTTCACTACCGAGCTGTCGCCTGCCAAAAACTACACCAGGCGCCACTACAAGCAGCTCGACAAGCTCACTGAGGTCGAGATCATCAAGGCAGAACTTGAAGAGAAGCAATTCAAAGTTAAGCTCACCGTCATTGACACGCCCGGTTTTGGTGACTATGTCAACAACCGTGACTCTTGGTCTCCAATCGTCGATTTCATCGATGACCAGCACGAGGCCTACATGAGACAAGAACAGCAGCCTGAGCGCGCGGAGAAGACTGACCTCAGGGTCCACTGCTGCTTGTACTTCATCAGGGCCACCGGACACACGTAAGTTGGCTTTTGAAACTCCATACGATATATACCAACGCGCATTCGACTTTTCAGTTTGAAGCCTCTTGACATTGAGATCATGAAGCGTCTCGGCACGCGTGTCAACCTCATTCCTGTCATCGCCAAAGCCGACACCCTCACTCAGAACGACCTCTTTGTCTTCAAGCAGCGCATCCGAGAGGTCATCACTGCACAAGGAATTCGCATTTACCAACCACCCGTTGAAACTGACGACGAGGCCGCCGCAGAGCATGCCCGTATGCTCGCCGACGCAATGCCCTTCTCTATCATCGGTTCGACCGAGGACGTCCAAACCCCCGATGGGCGTGTTGTCAAGGGTCGCGAGTACCTCTGGGGTGTTGCTGAGGTCGAGAACGAGAACCACTGCGACTTCCGCAAGTTGCGCTCGCTTCTCATCCGGACGCACATGTTGGACTTGATCTCGACGACTGAGGAACTCCACTACGAGAACTACAGACAACAACAGATGGAGACGAGGAAGTTCGGGGAACCAAAGGTCAAGAAGGTGGACAATCCCAAATTCAAGGAGGAAGAAGAACAACTTCGCAAGCGCTTCACCGAGCAGGTCAAGGCCGAGGAGGCCCGTTTCAGACAATGGGAACAACACGTAAGCCAGGGTTCTTGGGCGGTGAACCTGGCTGATATAATTGTTTATAGCTCATTGCAGAGCGGGACCGTCTCAACAAGGACCTGGAGATGGCCCACAGCGCCATCAAACAGTTGGAGTCAGAACTCGACAACCTTCAAGCTGGCTATAGTCGTGGAAGTGCCAGACGGTGAACATCGTTTGTCGCCGTGTACTATGTATCGCCGAGTTGGAACCCATTTTTGTCTCTTTGGCAAAAACCACATGCGTATACCCTGCTTCCTGACACTCGTTTCCGTCCTTGGCCCTTATTTGACGTTCGAACTTTTTACTCGTTCGCTTAGTCCCTAGTCCATACGTTGGAACGCTCGTTTAGTTGTCTTATCTTTCTGTCTTTCCTTTTTGGTGTTCGCTTTACTACACAGATGAAGTTCTCGACAATGGATTGATGCTGAGCGTAATTGTCTGTCTCGTGAACCGGGATCAGTTGATAACACAGAATGGAATCTGGGCATCCAAGAATAGCCTTGCTTGAACTCATGTGGGACGGTTTTGGGGGACGAGATGGGCGGGAAGATGATCTTTTGGACGAATAGAGTATGTAAACGAGGAGTGCTGTGTTGACGGGCGTAGCAAAATTGAATGAGAGCGTCATAGCGTGAGACTCGGGGCACCGAGATGAGCCTCCGTATACTTATCAAACCCTTCCTGTAACATCCATTCACTTTCACCAAAATCTTGTCCTACACATCAAGGCACAACTTCTAGTGCCTGCTCAAAGTCTGCAATGATATCGTTGATATGCTCAATTCCGACCGCGACCTGCATTCCATGGCATGAGAACGGATCAGACCCCCTGTTTACAAGCAACACGCACCCGGATCAGATCTGGCGTCACACCAGTCGTCAATCTCTCTTCCTCGGTCAACTGCTCGTGTGTCGTCGTCGCAGGGTGGATCACGAGCGTCTTGGCATCCCCCACGTTGGCGAGGTTGCTCGCAAGTCGGAGAGAGTCCACCGTTTTGCTCGCAATGCTAGGGTCACCCTTGACGCCAAAGCTCAACACCCCGCCGTACGCATTGGGACGGAGGAGTTTCTTGGCGCGTTCATGGTAGGCGTGTTTCTCCAGGCCCAGGTACGAGACCCATGCGACTTTGGGGTGCTTTTCAAGCCAACTGAGAGTGTGGGTATTCGTGAGCCGAGAAGGTGGATAGGAAGGAAAGGTGACGTACTTTGCTAGCGCTAACGCGTTATCGCAGTGTCTCTGACCGCGGAGACTGAGTGTCTCGAGACCCTGAAGGAGGAGGAAGGCGCCAAACGGATTCAATGCGGGCCCGAGGTCGCGCAAGAGTTCAACACGAAGCTTCACAGCGAATGCAATGGATCCAAACGTCTCGCTGAAGACTAGCCCATGATAGCCCTCCGAAGGGGACGTGAACGAAGGGAATTTGCCACTACGAGTCCAATCAAATTTGCCTGAAACGAGGATCAGTAATCTCGCCAAAGAGTCAAAGGATGTACACACCAGAATCTATCACGACACCCGCGATCGTGGTCCCGTGACCTCCGATCCATTTGGTGGCACTATGAACTGTGGAAGTGTCAACAAAACACGAATAGCCATACGATGAGTCTACTGACGGACAATATCCGCGCCAAGGGAGATTGGCCGGAGGATGTATCCTCCCATGCCAAAGGTGTTGTCGACTATCAACGGGATGCCGTGATCATGGGCGATCTAATACCATCACAAGGCGTCATTCTCGGGGGACGTTCGAGATGTGCAGCTTACTTACCTTGGCAAGCTCTGGTATCGGAGCAACATTGTATTTTGGATTCCCGATACTCTCGACAAAGATCGCTTTCGTCCTGTCGTCGATGGCAGCTTTAAAGTCCTCTGGGTCGTCTCCATCGACAAACTTGACACCGATGCCATACTTCTT
>JBBPMA010000496.1:0-22483 GCA_038090075.1 Xanthoconium purpureum | reverse complement strand
TGCGTATCGTTGGCGTGAGAACGGTACTGCACCTGATATATTGCCGCTCATTAGGTTGTTCGTGCGCTGAACAATCTGACTAAATCCGACCGTGCGGTGCAAGATATCCAAAAACTCTGGTTACAAGCCGCGACCAAGCCTGCTAACGGTGACTTTCGAGCACGCCGATATGATGCGGCGATTCTTGAGCGGACGAAGCGGACAAAGCGCAGTACGCGAGGTGTCAATCCATGGGTTGATTATGTGTGTTGAACCTCGGAAGGCTGCAACACGTATGTGGTACCATGATCCTCACTTTCAAGATCCATCAAGAGCGGTCCGTTCATTAGTCACAGAGCTCCGCTCAGATGAAATCTTGCTGGGGCTGGGGCGAGGATCAGGCCTCAGGCCTGGCCAGCGAAGGTTGGCAACGTGTCCGTAACTGCATACGTCTGCCACGCGTCTGCTTGGATCGTTTGCTTCATCACGGAGTGAACTAGTCGGTGCCCGAGTCTTTAGGGACCTCAGGCATTATCACGTCCTTTCTATGATGACGTTCTGTCCTGGACTTCACGATCTCATACACTTCCATAATTCACAGCTAAGATATCTCTTTATTTAAATACATATCCTCTGTTAGGTGCGTTGTTCCTGCAGACACGTCGGAAGGTATTGCTTGTGAAATCATTGACCATTGCGATCAACGCTGCGCAGGCTGTACGAAGCGAGTGGGTGTCTGACTTGCTAGAAGAGTACGTATATTTACGGGCTAGATGATGATATACTTCCAGCGAACTTGGAAGCTCAGATAGTGTTGGAAGGTGTGATGGTATGGGTTACAGCTGAACACACGTTCGTGTCAGTGGCGTAATGTCACGAGTTGGAAATCAGACTAACAGCCGCTGTTATTCTCCCCGTCAATCTGAACAGTTGCCCCAGAGACAATCGAGTTCGGCGCGTAGACAGAACCATAGAAAGTGTAGTGGTTCTGGATAGTTATTGGTGATGATGGCGGTAGAGGTGAAATTGTATCATCAGCGGCCTCTTCCGTGTTACTACTAACGAGTGATTCTGAGGCCAGAATGTAGTCGTCGGTGAGAAAGCTGCTCGTATCTGGAAGATATACGCTATAAGGTGTCATCACGAGATTTTTCAACACCCTCACCAGAAACCTCCCCATCGTCTCCAAATGGTCCGGAGAAAGAAGCGATTGTGTTGGCAGCGTCTAATATTTGCTGCTTCATCGTATCATCCAAAGGACGATCAAGTCTGACTGCTATCCCAGATATGCTTGCATCTGGAGGCACATTATCTGGAAAAAGATATCTGATACGGCGCAAGCATAATACCACAGAGACATACTGTCCGCTGCTTGGACATCTTCTCCTGGAACTGATAACAAACTTCTCCCTACTGTCCTCATCATCTCCTCGGATTTGCCCTGTAGGGAACGAGACACTCTCAACACAACTTGTATTTGCTTGGAGTGTATTGTCACCTTTGTTGCAATGTATAGAGATTTGCTCGCGGCGAGGAACAGTTGAGCGGCGCGATAGTTCGCAAACATTTTGAGAGGGTTCTTGGTTTTAGGACGTTGTTCCAGCTCCGCCTTTCGCAGCATTAGTCTAGTGTACATGCGAAATGTCAGTGAGCTGTTGATATAAAATCACTGGATGACCTACCGATCATATCGACGCTTTGTAATATTAACGACTCCTTTCCATTGTTCAGGATTGGTACCGATCTTGGTGATCTTGAGCATTTCGTCAAGAGTCGCATCTAGGTAGAGATCACTGCGCCCAAGACTGTCCCTTTTTCGATACGACGACAACGGGAAGATAGCTCGGTTGAAGCTGGAAACTTCACCAAGACCGACGGGGACGACGACCGCCTCATAAAGTGGGGAGTCCATGGCCCACAAACTGGGAACGGGGAGGGAGAGGGAAAGTTACTAGGCCGTGGAAATCAATTTTGCAGGGCAGACTAGAATAGCGCGGGTCTCTGAATCCAAAAGAGGTTTCTCCATGCAACCGTTCATTAGCACAAAAAAGGTTGGTATTGTTCGCAAGACAGGTATGAATCCACCAAGAAAGCTGAAAAACGGACTCGAGCGTTGCTGATCACGAGAAAGAATATTTGTCAGGCCGCAAGATTTAATGATACTGCCAGAACACATATATGTGATAAAGGAACGACTTTGGAAGTAACTTGGTCTCGTCCCTCCAGGTTTGGACCCCGCGAAATCGGCGATAAGAAAGTGGGCGCATGTTTATCCATGTTTATCCACCATTCAGCTCAATTTAGTAACGGGCTGGCATGTTGCAACTTCATGTTGAACTCAAATGGGTTCGGCGTTCATGACAAGTAGAAAACGGACAACAGCAGCAGCAGAAGATGCAGGCAGGCAGAAGGCGCAACGTACCCAGAAGGAGCTCAATGCCTTCGGAACAACTCAACGACTTCTTCCCGAAACACGGGACGACAATGAAATCTGGTGGTCCAACCACTTCGGGTGGCTGAAGGATCGAGGTTACCTTCTCCGCGCACGTTATGCCCCTGATTGGGTTCCTTCTTGGAAGACGTCTGATAAAGCTTGGTTCGAGCATGAGGACTCGCAAAACCTGGGGGTATGGTCCACTTTAATGATCTGGTATTCGTCTCACTTCTCCGTTACTAAGTTAGGACACATCATCGATGCAACACGTCTCTCAGACGACAGATATGTCACCTTAAAACGGATCAAGAAAGCGGTACACCCTTATGAAGTCGACATTGGACTGTATTTTTCGTCCGAGAGCCTTACTTCCCAGCTGGAAAACCATTGCGTTCCATTCTACGAAGTCCTTTCGCTCGACGACAACGAAACTGTCATTATCGTCATGCCGCTGCTCCGCTCTTATACCGATCCAGCATTTGACACATTTGGGGAAGCGGTGGAATGCTTCCGGCAGTTATTTGAGGTGGGCAAGCAAGTACTACCATTCGCAGCCTATAACCTGATATCCGTTTATAGGGATTACGTTTCATGCACAAACATCGTGTTGCTCATCGGTGCGCCGAAATAAAGAGTGGTCCGATCCTTGCTAATCCCAAATCAGTGACTGTATGAACATGAATTTAATGTTGGATCCAAGTTCAATGTATCCGGAATCCTTCCACCCGATGGAAACTCGTTTGGCGAGGGACTACCATGGCCCTGCGAAATATTTCACGCGTACCCAACAACCCCCTAAATATTACTTCATTGATTTTGGAATCTCTCGCAAGTACGATCCCTCGGAGCCTGATCCCAAAGAACCGCCCATCTGGGGTGGCGACAAGGAGGTGCCAGAATTTCAAAATTCCAACGAACCATGTAATCCATTTCCCACTGATGTCTTCTACATCGGGAATGCCATCGTGAAGGACTTTATCCAGGTTGGTTATCTTGCTACCGTGTTACCAATTCAGCGCTCAGGGTTTAACAGTCCAAGAAAGGCTTCGACTTCATGAAACCTCTGGTGGCAGATATGATCCAGTCAGATCCCTCCAAGCGACCCACGATGGATGAAGTTGTGGCACGATTCGACAAGATTCGCCACAGTTTGGGTCGTTGGAAACTACGCTCTCGGGTGGTGGACCATGAAGAAGATGTGATTGGAAAGTTCATCTACTCTACTTCTCACTGGAGACGTCGCATTTGGTTTGTAGTTAGAGGTGTCCCGGCCATACCTAAACCTCCGTCATGATATCTAATGTCTAGGATCCTATCTCATCGTTCATTGCAATATTGTGGATTTGCACTACTTGCGTGTGGGAGGAGAGTCCTTGGAGTGGCGGTTCTTAGTCGTCATGAACCCAAGATACTTTTTTCCCGGTGACAACCAGTGGTGAACGCCGCAATTGTTTACATTTGATTTATCAGGCATCTCAAACGCGTACAACTTAGTGGCCCGTCGTCCATGAATTAATTGACCTCGGCTATTGCTACCTAGTAATGTGTCGTTACCGCTGTTCTTCCCAGACCAATAGGCGACATTCTCAGAATTCCACACCAAACAACTGTCCTTCGAGGTTCCAAGAACAAATTAGGCACATCCGTCCAGTATGTTTTATCACCAACTGCTCTCCGCTTGGACTTCGAGTGATCTTGATTCCGAAGGAAAACATGTCCTCTTATCCCATTCGCAAAAGCCTGACTGCTCTTTCCATCCGGCAAACGTCGCGCAGATCCTGTGCACTGCTCTTTTTTCTTCCACAGGAAGTGTCGTTGAGTATAATTGATCCTGTGCGCTGCTCTTTTTGTCTCCTTTTTTTTCCGGGAAGCGTTACTGAGATATAATTGATCCCATGCAAAGACGCCTTTCAAACACATGTCCCAACTCCTTTTTCAACCCCACCTCATCATGCCCTCTTGCATGATTTGCTCCCTTCGCAGGTTGTGTTCCATCCAACAGATCAACACAGGACAGCAACACCCTTCCACTGTTGGTCTCAAAAGAGACTCGGAGCTAGAGAATCTTCGCAAGTTCTCGTCGAATTCGGTATGGATGCCACGTATTTGCTGATTTGTACTCGACTGAGAGATCTTTTGGTTGAAGCATAGCTCATGGTGCTCTTCGCGTGAGTCTTTCCAACTTCTGTACACCTCACCGTGTCGCTGACACTCATCATGGCTCTGACAGTGTCCTTGATGTATCAGGATCCAATGCGGTGCTGTTCGCAGTGCTCTCCCTCCCCATCTACACCATTATTTATCGTCTCACTGTCAACATTTGTTTCAACCATGTAAGCACTTACTGATTCCACGGTTTTCATTGATCCCATATCCCTAAGGATCATCCTACCCTTTCGAGATTTCTTCATGTCATACCCCTTCTTAGAACATTCCGCATTGCCGGTGTCAAGCTTGCCCTTGACATGTGCTCGTCTATCTTTGCACTCACCGTCCTTCTGTTGAGTGCTTTGCCATTCCTCATCACCCTTCTTCATCATGGGAAACGGTGTGAGGAGACGCCGATCAGAATACAGGTACCGACTGTGTCGGAATCTTCGAATGTGACGGTTTTACCAAATTGACGATGAGGTGGAAGCTTTGTAGAGCTTCGTTGCCAGTGACGATCCAATAGACCACAAAGAACAGTCATATCGCAGGACCGTTGTGCAGCGAATGCTTCCGTAGCACTATATGCTCCGATCGGACACGCCATGTGGACGATCAGATGGTCTACTAGTTTCGCGTTAACAGTATGAAGTTATTATTTCTTCCAAGGCAATGCATAATTATCTGATGTATTGTAACTTTCTTTAAGCAAGCACTCTAACGTCGAGAACAGATGACGGTCGTGTTCAGGCTGAGCGACATGAGGTGTCGACTTCTGGCACTGGCATACCTAAGCACGTACAAGGTCACAGCATATTACTGCTGGGTTTTCGTTCATCAGGCTAGTCAAGCTAAGTACTATCGGGAATCGACACTCTCTGACCACGGCATAATCACGGCCCTCCAAACGACCTTGTAATCTCTGCGCGAACCAATTTCCGGAACGAGTGGTTGACAAGGATCTAGCAAATTCTTTGGCCTTAAACGTTCAATATCTTTTAGGACAAACTAATTTACATTGTTTCAAATCGAGGACCAGAACGTCTGCGCAAAGCTTGCACGTAATCGGGTAGCGTTAAACTGTTTCCAACTCAGCCACCGTCTTCAGTGCCTCCTCAACTACGACGTCAGGAAAGTCGTTCTGGATCCAGTGCCCGGCGCCCGAAACTACAACGGGCCGGACGTGTGGGTAAGGATTTAGGGATGCCACCGGGCAGATCGCATAAATCTCAGGGTCTGCAACCAGCACTGTCACTTTCCACTTCTCCGACATCGAATTGAGATAGTCGAGAAAGTACCATGGCTTGTTTTGCTAGGGAGAAAAAATCGAATGAGCATACCGGGAGTTCTAATTAGGGTCACCCTCACCTGGAACATGCCATGGACCGCGTCAACGGAAGAGAGACGAATTCCAAGGTCTCTGAAGATGCCATCTTTTCCTTTCCACAGAGGATTCTCAACAGCATGCGCCTCTGCAGGTTTTGGGTTCTCGCACAAATCAGCAAACAACTTCTCATAGAATGAAATTGTCTCTTGTGTAGCTTGCAAAGCGGGATCGAGAAGGACAATTGCTGTGGGGTGTGACCGAGGAAGATGGGCCGAGAGAGTCAAGGCCGTCAATGCACCCACTGAATGACCGATGATCAAAGAATAGTCCCTTGCCTCAATGTATGGACGGAGGTCTTCCGCGATCGAACTGAAGCGGTAATCAAGTGACGCTCTGTTCCCGTGCCCCACAAGATTGGGAGCGGTGACAAAGTACCCTGATAACAGTGAGTACTCTGGGGCGCAATAATCAACAATGACGATTGAGTCGCACCTTGGGAAGCCAAAGAGCACGCAACACGGTGCCATGTGTGTGAGGATGATGTTAATCCATGGATCAGGAGTGCGTGTTTGGTGGAAGTTGGTAGGCCCCAGGCTGTAGCGGAGGGAACGCTGGTCATCGTGATGGTGTGGAACGAAGATATTTGATCACTTAAAGCCACGGGGGGAGAAGGTAGCGACTCGGATGGGGCCACCTGAACGAAAACGACGGTAGAAGTTCGACTTAAAGAGAATCCGAAATTGAAACTGAAACACTTGGTTGCGATACCGCGATCATAAAGGATTACTATGTAAAATGCACGGACCTAAGTGGCTTATATTTGCGACAAGAGGGCCCGCACGGTCGCCAGTCTCTACATTAGGGAGATAGTAACCAGGGGATAGTTTCTTGCCTCCAGATACTCGGAGCGGAGATCTTGCGCGATCGAACTGAATCGGTGCTCAGTCGATACTCGAGACCCATGCCTACCTAACCTTCCCCTTCCCTGCGTGTAGAACAATTACAATGATATTCATGCACAGTTCTGGGATGCGTGGTGGTCCGTGTGGAGGAGAAATGTAGAAACTGTGGCCTCGCCTTCCTACACACCAGGTCGGCAAACACGTGGAGGATTCTCAATGCGGCAGATGCCAGCAATATTAATTTGCATGGATTCTGGAACATACGATCCCACTTGCTTGCTCGTCAGTGCTAACTCTACGTTCCTCAACGTGCCTAGATTATCGATTATCAAACTGCGTCCAACTCAGCCACCCTCTTCAATGCTTCCTCTACTATAACTTCCGGAAACTCGTACTGGATCCAGTGTCCCGCGCCAGGTACTACAACAGTCCGAATGTGTGGGTAAGGATCAAAAATTGACCTCGCAGATCTTGTTGATCGCAGGATCGTCGAGCGTCACTGTCACCTTCCACCTCTCTGATACCTTGGCAGGGTAATCAAAAAAGTTCCATGGTCGGTTTTACTGTCAGGAGTAAGCGAATTCGGATCATGCAGAACACCTGTGATGCCGTCTTACACGATAGATGCCGTGCACAGCCTCAACCGAGCACAGACGTGTTCCGAGCTCCCTGTAGATGCTATCTCCGCGCGTCCACGAGGGATTTTCATTACCTCAAGTTTCTGCCTGGCAAACATGTTATCAAGCGGATCAAGTTTCTCTGGTGCTAGCTGCATAGGTGGATCAACAAGAATGACGACTGTGGGGTGTGATGCCGGAAGGTGGAGAAAGAGACTGAGGGCCGTTGTTACGCCTGTGGAGTGGCCGATGATCAGAGAGTGCTTTCTTGCTTCGAGATATTGGTCTTGCACGATCGAACTGAATTGGTAGTCGGTCGCCCATGTCCGACGAGATTGAGAGCAGTAACCGGGTAGCTTGATAACGGTGAGTACTTTTGGGCACCGTGAGTTGATACAGCGATCAAGTCGTACCTTGAGCGGCCAAAAGGGTTCCAACACGATACCACGTATGCGACGATGAGGTGAGTCCATGGATCAAAAGCGCGTGTTTGGTGGCAGTAGGTGAACCCCACGTTGTAGCGGAGGGAACGCTGGTCATGATGGTGAGGGAGGAGAGAGCGCCGGCGGCGGTCATTTCGGCACAGGATGTGCGCTGATGCAGTAACTCATCTCACCGTAATAGCACATGACATGTCGACGTAACCTTGGTTCCGGTCGTGACGCTGTGGCCTGGGGGTTAGGCATGCTGGAATGTCTCGCAATGCTATTTAAAGAAACCCCACTACACCTACACCCAAGGACAAAAAATCAATGAGAGTAACAACAGTGAAGAGGACATACAATGTTTATCAAGCGGAGACTGGTGTCATCATCATGTTAGTGATGGCAAGGAGACAGTCTATACTGTTGCATTGTTTCGTTTCTGTGAAATGATAAAGCACAGCACGACCAAAGTACCTGAGTGGGAAGGTTACTTTGCGCCCAGGGACTAACCAGATAGGGTTTCATGAAGGTGCAGATGGGCAGTTCCGACTGAGGCTGGGAATCCCATATCATTCTTGGTTAGAATGTCAGGGAAACACCCAGCCAACTTTTATATCCGTCTATGGCCCCGGCGATGATTGCGATCGTCCGATGGGAATCATGAGATTACCCAAACGAGCACAGAAAACCAATCATGCATTACGTCCTTGCTACGTATGCCTGCGAGCACCCCAATGAGCCAGCGCGGTCACGACTGATACGCAGACGTGGACGTTCTGGCAAGAACCGAAAAGACTCAAATTTGCCAGGTGTAGTCCATGCGTGTGGCTTGTGCTGAGCGGGAATGAATCGAAAACAGCATCTCACGGTGCACGAGGAGAACGCACCATGGATAGTCCTGGAATATCAAAGCACCTTCTTTCAGAATGACTAACGAACACAAGCCGGAGACTGTCCGAATGGGGTTGCTGACTCTTACATGGTGCCTGTATTGGCAGTGCCACAGGGCCGGCAACTCTCGCTATTACCCTATATCCCCTCCTGGGGTCTCACATGACTTTGATTGAAGCCTGAACGTTGTTCGCTGTTCATATCTACATATAATGTGGTTGACGAGTACTATTCACTGCTTCCTCCCCCACGCATACATCTCACCCCGTCATGTCATTCTGCATAATTTCTGCCCCCTGCAGGCTACATCCCTCGCGGCAGATCAATCTGGGACACCAGCCTTTTGAGCTCGGTAGGCATCCCCTCCCGCAGTATTCCCTTGACTGACAGGTTCTGATTGTATAGCTCATGACGCTCCTGGCGTGAGTTTTCCTTCTAAGAACTTGCTATCTTGGTGCATGTGGTGATGGTTCCTCATAGCGTTGTTGCGTTATCGGGCACGAAACTACTGCAGCCAATGGCGCTAGCACTTCTCATCTATACCATCAGCCTTCGTCTCGCTGGCAACACTTGTTTCATTCAGGTAAGCATTCCTTTCTCTCAATTTCCCGCTTCGCGTGATCTCACCTTTCCCCCAAGACCATCCTACTCTGTCGAGGTTCCTTCATGCAGTTCCCTTACTTGGTACCTTCTGCATGGCTAGCGTCGAGGTCATCCTTCATGTCCACCCTGTCCTTGCACTCGTCATCCTCCTGTTGAGTCTCGTGCCGCTCATTGCCACCATCGTTCACCATGGAAGGCGATGCATCCAATTGGCTCCGGTAGTATTGCCAATTAGGGTGCGAGACACAACAACCAGCATGTCACGTTCCGCTGATATGAGTTCCATATTCAACCCAATAAACGGTGTGGCGGAGGCAGGCAGATGTAATATTTGTTGATGTCATCAATAACCACCCATGGAACAACCTATTAGCATGCGTTTCGTCCATGTAGTTTATGAGGTTTCTCCGCTGTTTTAAGAGACCGATGTAGTATGTAATTGCTTTTACGGAATCATTTTTGTCCCCTTTCTCTGAACTTCCTGTGGTGAATTTGCGAGCCACGTACCACCCGGACGTTAAGGTCAGCATAAATAGCCTGAATATCCTATCAATGTTTCAGCGTCCTTGGGTGTCTTGCTCCAACAGTAGCCCGCAGAGTGCGGATCGAGTATATGAGACATATGTACATTCTGACTCGGAAGGGTAGAAAAAGCAACAGCTCTGAGCCTGCTTTATAGTATACTCCGCCTCGGGTGACACGAGGTCGCCGTCAATGAAGTAGAAGGGTATTTATATCGAACCACTATTTCCGGCTCCACGGTGCAAAATATCCGTATCGGACGAGGGTACCTATCAGCATTGAGCGGATAGGTCTGCAGCGCGAAGGTGGCAGCACATCCCCATTCTTGAATGACCAGTACATCACGACAAATCGACCTACATATATTTGATTCAGATCGAAAATGGCTCTGCGTAAAGATTACAAGCAATTGAGCAGTCAGTCCGTTTCCAACTCAGCTACTGTCTTCAGCGCCTCCTCGACTACGACCTAGGGAAAGTCGCTCTGAATCCAATGTCCAGCCCTTGGCACTACAAAGGTTCGAATGCGAGGGAAATCCTTGAAGGATTCAACTGGACAAATCACAGACTGCAGGGTCTGTAACCAAGGCGGTCACATTCCACTTTTTCGACAACTTGTTGAGATAATCGAGAAAGCACCATGGCTTGTTCTGCTGCGGAAGAAAAAGTAAAGTCAACACACCGGCGATTCTGGCGACAACTATTCTCACCCGAAATATGTTGTGTACCGCGTCGACGGAACACAGACGTGCTCCGAGTTCCCTTGAAATGGCATCTTCGCGTTTCCATAGATGATTTTCGGCAGAGTGGGATTCTACCAGTTTGGAATTGATGCAAGCAACGGAGAAGACGTTGTCGGACAACGATATTATCTCTTCTGTGGCTTGCAAAGGAGGATCGAGAAGGATCATTGCTGTCGTGTGCGATGAGGCAAGATGGGCAGAGAGCGCCAGGACCGTCAACCCACCCAAGGAATGACCAATGATCAAGGAATAATTCCTTTCCTCGATGTACGGATGCAGGTCATCCGCGATGAAACTAAGGCGGTAGTCGGTTGACACTCTGGACCCATGGCCGATGAGATTGGGGGTAGTAACATAGTATCCTGACAACGTTGAGCACTTTTGGGCGCCATAGTCCGATATAATAATGGAGCAGTACCTTGAGCAACCAAAGAGGATGCAATAAGCTGCCAAGTGTGAGAGGATGATGTTAATCCGTGGATCAGGAGTGCATGCTTGGTGGAGGCAGGTGAGCCCCAGGTCGTAGCCGACGGAACGCTAGTCATGACTGTATGGAGCGAAGGGAGAAAGCTGAGTGGAGTACTTGACTGTCACTACCCACGGTGATAAAGTAATTGGCCGCACAGTGCGCGAGTTCAGCGATACAGGACTGTGACAATGAATACAGTCAGCAGCCGAGCTGACTGATCTGGGCCCAAAACAACGTGTAAGGCCTCTGCCTGCCATTGCAAGCCCGATACACCGCTGCGGGTTCTGGGCCCGAGATTGACGTCCACTTTGATGAAGGACTGACATCAGTGTATGACTGTTTACCAAGACGAACAATGTCGCAATGAAATATAAGAATACAATAACATTCCCTCGTTTAGTGGTATGATCATTCATGGAAAAAGGCACGAAAAGATGCACTCCCACTGGAAATCCAACAAACGTACTGTCAGACAGAAAGAGAGAAAGCGATTGATGGATCCAAGCAGATGACTTACATACTAAATATTTTGCACTTGCGGCAAAAGAGTATATGAAATGGGCTAGACAACGTGGGACGTCACCGATCGCGGGCGGTGTGGCGCGTAGCGACACAAGAAAGTTGCAAGAAAGCGTCTGAGATTGATGGTCGGCAAACACCGCGTTGAATACTACGCTCCCCAGATCAGTTTGTACTGATTCTCGAACGTTCCGTGCCCTTCAGTTCATTATGCATTAACACCCACTGGATCAGCGCATATGAAATCGTTGACCTACTACGGCTCGGTGCCTACGTGTTAACTCGCACGACGAACGCAGCTAAGACAAAGACAAACGACAGCAACTACACACGAGTTGCCCTGTGGGGTTGCCAAACATTCTGTGCTAGATATTGCGATGGCCCGACACCCGACCAAGGCGCTGCGCACAACCGCGCCGAGTCGGCCTTGCTAGGAAAGGAAACACCGACGCACCATAACGAGTAATTTTCGAAAGTGCGTTGATGCAATCATGTGGAGTTGCTTCATTGGGTAAGGGTGCACTCACAAACGACATCGCCACCAAAAGTTACCCAGAGTGGTATCTTTTCTAAGTCCCCACGGTGCTGGCGAAGAGGCGCCGTCAGCTTGAGGGAGCTGACATACTCATTTCGCACAAGGGTCCATGCTTTCGGGCAATCAAGGCAATCAACCCGTACAGCATCCTCGTGCTTTTAGCCTTCTGGGGTAATTTTGAGAAATGACGAAAGGCCGCATGTCACGGCTGCTGGTCCGCTTAAAAGCAGGGACCCCCCGCTCTGCAGATGGCAGGAAAACACTCCAACCACAACCTTCCTACTCGCCTTCCTACTCACTTGCATGTTTGCTCCCACCTCCGTCTTCATGCCCTTCCCATACAATTACGGTACGGTGATTCCTCGGGTATTACCGGGTCCCTTATGCTTACCTCAGTCGTTTTATCCTTTCGTGCCTCGCGTTATGAATTGTATCACGGGATCAATTCTGGAACGCGTCGCATAATGATATGTGTTCCACATCACGCCGCAATTCCCGTGTTGTTCACGTATGTTTGGTTCTGTGGGTCCACTAATAATTTTCCCAACAATGCAACCACAAAGTGATCATGCCCAGCCAAGCATCGCGGTGGAGAGCCGGCGTACAAGGCCCCCAAAATTCTCTCACACCCCCTGAAATTGCCATCATCCCGCGCCAACACAGCTCTTCACAAGCTTCACATGGCGCGGCCGACATCTCCGCCCATCTCGGTGCCTCCACCGCCAGCGGAAGTGCCCACCAGCCCTTGGGCATCTCAAACCCGGCCCCATTCAGCGCTACTCCGATTTCTGATCAAAGAAACATCCCCGATCACGTTCTGGACGACCAGCTCGATGATTCACCATACGTGCCACCGCGGATTCCTCAGGCGGAGATACCCCCCTACCCCGCTCTGGATCCGCGACTTGGCAATGTTTATGACCCACGACCTCACGACATCCCGCAAGTGCGTGCTTTCACTTTATTTGAAATCGACTAGTTTGTCGAGCTGCCCCTTCGTAGCAATACTCATTCGAGGGTGGTACGAGTCCCTCAGACTCTCACCACAGTGCGGATAGCAACTGGAGTACCTCTTCTTCCTCTTCCGCATCTAGTCAACAGCTCCGCCACCTCGTAGACCTCACCTCCCAGAATAACCCCGTATCCACCCGCCACAACTATTCACAACACTACCCAGCGTACCATGGACAACACCGGCATGGGCTAGAACATGTGCGATATGGCGAGCAAGCTTCAAACGCTGGCGGATCCTATTATCGTGCCTCCTCTCATGGCCTTCCCATAGGCGGTTTACTATCGTCAGAGATCTTCGACGATACCCCACGGGCCAACATTTCATCTCAGCCAAACTATCCTATGACCTCTTCCCAAGGATCCTTGTCATCCTCCGCGATGGCTACCACCGATCAGCCCCCGAACGTTTCCACATTTTCCGTGTCATCCACTCCTCCCATGGATAGTGACCGGTCTCTGTTCCCCGATGCTGGCCCTTATTTACGCCAACAGCTGGGACTTTCGGCTCACGAGCCTATTAGTCTCAGATCGTTGCCTGATCCTCCTCCAGGTGAAAAACCCTCGACTCCGTTACCAATGCTCGTCAAATTAGCGATATACGGCAGTCCTAACAGGCAGCTGACCCTCCAGGAGGTCTACATAGAACTGGAAAACAGATTTCAGTGGTTCCGGGATCACAAGCACGACAAAGCGTGGAAAGTGTGTTTTTCTCTCAATAACCGTTTCCGTCACTGACTGAAAGTTGTCGCTCATGGTCAGAACTCTATCCGGCACAACCTATCCTTGAACAAAGTGTTCAAACACGTTCCTCGTCCGATCACGGAACCTGGTAAGGGCAGTTACTGGCAACTGGATGTTTCTGAGGGCGAGGGCTATAAACGTCCTCGGAAGCGACGACCGAAGAGCAAGCTGATGACTTCGGAAGGAGAGGAAGAAGACGGGTCCGAGATGGACGACGATCGTCAGAGTTCTCTGGATCCTGCCGGTCCGAGCCGATCCTCGGCTACGCCCGTCGACGATGTTAACATCGACCCCGGACTACGAGGCGAAGGTCATGTGGTCGGAGAAGGCCGCACTCGTTCCGCAGCACGACGCGCAGGCGCAGGGAGTCCTTACCCCTCGCAGTCCCCCCGATACCAACAGGTTCCGCTTCCCACGGTGACGGGACAAGAAGCCAGTGCACCTGGCCAGCCTCCAGTCCGTTTTGGCCAACCGTCTTTCGGGCAGACTTCCTTCCCTGGTTACCCACAGGCTCGAGCGGTGCCGGTTGCCACGTCGAGCGCGCCGTTTGCAGCTTTGTCGTCCCCGTCGATCGCGATGGGGCCGACCACGTTGATGGTGGCTCGTCCGCAGGTACAGCACGTGGCGTCGTACGACCGAAACGCTCACATACCGCAGCCGACCCCACGTTCGGGCATCGAGTATGTGACGGAGCCGGGGGGTCTGCCAACCGCGCGGCGCGTCAAGACCCACCCGGAACCACAAGGACAATCGCAAGAGGATGATGGGTGCTCGTCTCCAGAGTCCTCGTCTGGATCGTCACGGACGTGGAATGATGGTCTATCCGGGTCCCAAATGCAGGGACCATGAGCAACAGGGATGATTCCTTCCCTCCTAAGCAGGTAAGCATCTCTCCTCTTGCGTCCAACTCCGCCAATCAACGAGGATTACAGGAATCGACGTTTGTGATAGATACTCTCCAACCGCTCCCATCTTGTCCGTATCGTTGATGTCCCCTCATCGATCCCGTCTCGTCTGGTGTCATCATGCTTTGTTTACCTCCCACGTGTTATCGCACTTTTTCCATCCCATAACTATCTGAACCGTTTTTCTGATCTATCTCGCTCTCGTACATCACACTCATGCTATGTATTATTCCTCTCGCTGTTTGTTGCGCTAAACGTTGCACCGTTGTCTCTCGATTGCTTTTCTGTTTCCCTTTCCCCTCTGGTTCTTTATTCCTGCTTTCGCGCGCCGATGAAGTCTGTCCTCCGAATCATGGGTGTCTCCTCGAGTTTTATAAGGCGATAACCGCAATGTATACGTACTGCAATTCACAGCTGCATCGATATACCTTAATCTTGTAAATACATCTCATCCTTGCGCCGTTATTCTTTCGAGCGCGCGATCAAACAAGTACACCATGTATTGTATCACCGAGCGTAAAGAGAATCACGAGTCTAGTCCGATGACCAATTTCACAGTTCGATCACAGAAGGAAAAGAAACCAAGTCCCGCTATTGCGCCTTCCAGGACCCAGGACCAAAACCTCGCCCTTGTCCGAGGGCTTCATCCACGACCTTCATCATTGCCAACACCTTCTCGTCTTCCCATTTTTTACCCACGACCTGCACGCCCATCGGGATACCCGCCATCCCCACCGGGTCGTACGCTGCCGTCGGGCCCACGTACATTCCTTTTTCGAGGATCGTAGAGGTGCCCGATGCACCTAAGACAAAATCGTCCGGGAGCGCATCCGTTTTGGGGTTGACGCGTGTAACGGGGACGATACCCACAGGTGAGTCGATCACATTGTAGAGAATTGTGCACGCTGCGAGGGGCGAGAGGATCGCACAACCACTGAGCAGGGCGTAAGTTCGACCCGCATAGAAATGCGAAGGGTACGCTGCGATGCTTACCCGTGGGGGATGGTGGGCAGTGACTGGACCGGTGCGATGATGCCATCAAAGCCATACTTGTCCCAAACCTGTTCGGAAGGGACGATCAAGATAGATCCATGGGACGTCACTTCTGCCTTACCTCCTTATACCATGCCTTGGTAACTTTGTTGCGCCGATCGGTGAATTCCACAAACTCGGAGACAGATTTAGAACGTGCCAGCAAAAAGAGGTCACGGAATGGTTGGTCCCCGTAGAACGTGCGGGCTGCCCAACCGATAAGGTAGCGCACAAAGGCTGCGTAGGTGGATGAATGATGAGCTAAGAACTCCCTAAGGGCTATAATGAGCACTGCTGACCTGGAAGTTTTGGACCTAGAGTCGAGAGGAACAAGCTCGACTCCTGTGTGATACTTTTAGAAAGGAACTATATCCGGACCGATAAAGTGACTGTACCGTAGGGTCGGACTCAATTGTTGAGAGCATTCTTTTGTAACCATCGGCAGTAGTAAGTGCGACGAAGGTGCTCATTGCTTCCTTGCCTACTCGACCGCAAGCATGAGCAAGCCGTCCAGCCTATACGACTTGAACATACTCAGTGCAGGCGAGAACTCGATACACTCATGTCCTTGCGACCTCAACGCGTTGACCGTCTCCTGGACAGCTCTGACGTTCGCAGGGGAAAATTGTACCAGTCCATCTTTTGTACCTCAAATCATCATAAGTGCAGCGCAAGTGGAGAGAAACTTGCCTGAGGTATAGTACCCGAACTTAAGCTTGCTGGGCATCTCAATGGGACGGAACGGTACCGGGACAGTTTGGTGGGCGCCATCATGTTCGCCGAACACGACACGGCAGAAGAGCTCACAGTCTCTGACTGACCTGTCATCTTCGTGAGTGGAAGTAGTTATGGCCAGTAAAAGGATCCTTGCCTCCCCATCGGTCCGTACGACACCCGAACCGCCTCGTACCCGGGATTGCAACCTAGGTGGAGTCAAGAATCAGCATGACCTGTGCACGCAGAGCAAAATGTTCATCCGTACCCTTTGCGCCGTCATTACTCACCCGGTCAGAAGAAGGCTTAAGGGAGTAGATGCCACAGTAGGACGTGGGTATGCGCAGACTACCTCCAATATCCGAACCCACACCAAGTGCGGACCCATCCATTGCTAACAGAGCAGCCTCTGAGCGTATGGGTGCCAAATCAGTTCATATCAGCAAGCTAATCCAGAGTACAAGAACAAACCTCCGCCAGAGCTGCCTCCACAAGTATACTTGTCGCCCCAAGGGTTCGTAGTTCGACCCCAGAGTGCATTGGAGCATTCGAATGCGAACATTGTTTGAGGGACGTTAGTTTTGACAATGATGATAGCTCCTGCTTTTTTGCACTGAGCGACGAGCTTATCGGAGAATGAACACCAAGGTTATCAATACCGATGAACAACTCACAAAGGCATCCCTGGTGGATGGTTTATTAGCCCAATGCGTGAAACCAATGGTTGCGTCATAGCCAACGATTTCGTCTGTGCATACATTCAGCACGTCAATGCACTGAATCCGGTATAATTGCATACATTGGTCCTTGAAGCTCATCGGAACGCCATGCAGAGGTCCTCGCAACTTGTTCGTACGAGCAAACTCTTCGTCAAGTTCTTCCGCCTGTTTCTTCGCGTCTTCGAAAAGGACTAGGACGAGTGGGGAAAGAGTGGGTACCACCAACTGGACCTATTCGCTTCCGACTAACCTTCGGTGATGCAATTCGTCTTGGCTTGGGAAACCACTGCACGCGCCATGTATGCGTCAAGAACTTGCGACGCGGTCCATTCACCCGCTGCGATGCGTTCGACGATCTCCGTAGCTGAAAAGACAGAGGGTACCATCAATTCGTCAGATTATTCGCCTCGACGATCAATCATTTTCTACCTGTCGCGTGCAGAAACGGGTCGTGGGTGCTGCTATCGTATGGAGACGCCAATGCGAGCGCCTTGTCTCGCGCCGAATGCTTCAAGGCGATATTGGCCCGGCGTTGGGCGTTTCCAGAGTTCCCCATGGTGATAGTAAAAGAAGCGGACGTGAAGAGAGCGATGAACGGAATAAGCAGGACGTTGAGCTACAAAAGAGAAAGCTTCAAGTCTACTATATTTCATCCGCGTTTGGCATGACCTGCACAGCACCCTATCCGGACAAAATTTCCACCCTGACCCCGACCCCTTGCCAGCTTCTCCGCTCGCGTCAGCCCTTGCCATGACGAATCCGTTAGTCATTCTGGAAGGAGGCGCATTCCTATCCCAGGATTATCCATGGTGCGTTCTCCTCGTGCACCGTGAGATGCTGTTTTCGATCCATTTCCGCTCAGCACAGGCCACACATACGGACTCTGAATCATGTGCTGTTGTGGTGAGTGAGTTACTACACATGTGAAACTGCATCAGCACGCATCCTGTGCCGAAATGAGCGCCGGCGCTCTTTCCTCCCTCACCATCATGACCAGCGTTCCCTCCGCTACAACGTGGGGTTCACCTACTGCCACCAAACACGCGCTTTTGATCCATGGACTTATCTCTTCCTCGCATACGTGGCATGGTGTTGGAACCCTTTTGGCCCCCTAAGGTACGACTTGATCGCTGTATCAACTCACGATGCCTCAAAGTACTCACCGTTATCAGGCTACTCGCTCCCAATCTCGTCGGACATGGGTCCCGAGTGTCGACCGACTACCAATTCAATTTGGTCGCGCAAGACTCCCGCCCATACCTCGAAGCAAGAAACTATTCTCTGATCATCGGCCACTCCATAGGCGTAACAGCGGCCCTCAGTTTCTTTCCCCACCTTCCAGCGTCACACCCCACAGTCATCATTCTTGTTGATCTACCTATGCAGCTAGCACCAGAGAAACTTGATCCGCTTGATAACGTGTTTGCCAACTCGTGCATCAACGTCAAACCGGCAGAAGCTTGGTGTAATGAAAATCCCCTGTGGATGCGCGAAGATAGCATCTACAGGGAGCTCGAAACACGTCTGTGTTTGGTAGAGGCCGTGCAGGGTATCTATCGCATAAGATGACATCACAAGTGTTCTCCATGATTCGAATTTGCTTACTTCTGACAGCAAAACCGACCGTGGAACTTTTTCGATTACCCTCCCAAGGTACCGGAGAAGTGGAAGGTGACAGTGACGCTCGAGGATCCTGCGATCAACAAGATTTGCGAGGTCAAAGATTTTGATCCTTACCCACACATTCGGACTGTCGTACTACCTGGCGCGGGACGCTGGATTCAGTATGAATTTCAGTCGAGGAAGCATTGAAGAGGGTGGCTGAGTTGGACGCAGTTTGATAATCGATAATCTAGGCATATTGAGAAACGTAGAGTTAGCACTGACGAGCAAGCGAGTGGGATCATGTGTTCCAGAATCCCTCCCGATGATATCTCATTGCAAAACTGCTTGCATTTGGTAGAATCCATGCAAATTGCCGGCATCTTGCCGCATTGAGAATCCTCGTGTTTGCTGACCTGGCATAGGAAGGCGAGGCCACAATTTCTACATTTCTCCTCCACACGGACCACCACGCATCCCAGAACTGTGCACGAATATCATTATCACTGTTCTACGCACAGGGAAGGGGAAGTTCGACAATCGGTGCACCCAACCAGTGGAAAGTGTAGTATTCGATGCGGTATTTGTCGACCGTCAGCGAGTCAAAAACTTTCGAATTCTCATGTCGCTACCTGCCACACCTCCTGCGATGGAACAAGGGGTGGTGTCACAGGGGAAAGTATATTCTCTAGGCAATTTCATATGCTCCTGTTGCAAGTACAAAATATCATGTCCTCGCCTTCGGGAATTTTAAACCTTTAAACCCGTAAGTTATTTCCTCCATCCGACAGTGCTTTCCGGGAAATCAGGGTACATGTGTTGGATTTGCATACTTGGCACCGTGTTACGTCCTCTTTGGCTGCTCCATTGTTATATCGGATTATGACGCCCCAAAGTGCTCAACATTGTCAGGCTGTTATGTTACTGTCCCCAGTCTCATCGGGCATGGGTCCAGAGTGTCAACCGACTACCGCCTCAGTTCCATTGCGGATGACCTCTGTCCGTACATCGAGGAAAGGAACTATTCCTTGATCATCGGTCATTCCTTGGGTGGGTTGATGGTCCTGGCACTCTCCCTATCTTGCCCCATCGCACCCGACAGCGATGATCCTTCTCGATCCTTCTTTGGAAGCCACAGAAGAGATAATATCGTTGTCCGACAACGTCTTCTCCGATGCTTGCAAACTGGCAGAATCCCACTCTACTCTATGGAAACGTGAAGATGCCATTTCGAGGGAACTCGGAACATGTCTGTGTTCCGTCGACGCGGTACACAACATATTTCGGGTGAGAATGGTTGTCGCCAGAATCGCCGGCGTGTTAACTTCACTTTTTCTTCCGCAGCAAAACAAGCCATGGTGCTTTCTCGATTATCTCAACAAGTCGTCGGAGAAGTGGAATGTGACAGCCTTGGTTGCAAACCCTGCAGTTTGCGTGATTTGTCCAGTCGAATCTTTCAAGGATTTCCCTCACGTTCAAACCTTCGCGGTCCCAAGGGCTGGACATTGGATCCAGAACGATTTTCCCGAAGTCGTAGTTGAGGAGGCGCTGGAGGCAGTAGCTGAGTTGGAAACGGACTTACTGCTTGATTGCTTGTAAGCTTTATGCAGAGCCGTTTTTGACCTGGATCGTATATATGTGGGTCGATTTGTCGTGAGGTATTGGTCATTCAAGAATGGGGGTGTGCTGCCAACTTTGCGCCGCAGACCTGTCCGCCCAATGCTGCCAAGTGATAGGTACGCTCGCCCGATACGAATATCTTGTACCGTGGAGCCGGCAATAGTGGCTCGATATATATGCCCTTCTACTTCAAAGCTTCATTGACGGCGGCCTCGTGTCGCGCGAGGCGGAATATATAAGCAGGCTCAGAGCCGTCGCTTTTTCTACCCTTCAGAATGTACATATGTCTCATATACCGGATCCGAGTCCACACCGCGGGCTGCTGTTGGAGCAAGACGCCCAATGACACGGAAACATTGATCGGATATCTATTTGCGCTGACCCGGGCCTTAACATCCGAGTGGTACGTGGCTCGCAAACTTGCCAGTGGGAGAAAGGGCACGAAAAATGATTTTGTAAAACCAGTTACATACTACATCGGTCTCTTAAAACAGCAGAGAAATCTCATAAATTCTACATGGTCGAAATGCACACTAGTATGTTGTTCTCTAGGTGGTGGTTGTGTCTCGCATCCTGACCGGCAATACTACCAGAGTCGGTTGGGTGCATCGCCTTCCATGGTGAACGATGGTGGCAATGAGCGGCACGAGACTCAGCGGGAGGATGACGAGCGCAAGGACAGGGTGGACATGAAGGATGATCTCGACGCTGGCCATGCAGAAGGTACCAAGCAGGGGCACTGCATGGAGGAACCCCGACAGGGTAGGATGGTCCTGAGGGAAATATGAGATCATGCGAAACAGGAAATTGAGAGAAAGGAGTGCTTACCTGAATGAAACAAGTGTTGCCAGCGAGACGAAGGCTGATGGTATAGATGAGAAGCGCTAGCGCCATTGGTTGCAGTAGTTTCGTGCCTGATAACGCAACGACGCTATGAGGAACCATCGTCACATGCACCAAGATAGCAAGTTCATAGAAGGAAAACTCACGCCAGGAGCGTCATGAGCTATACAACCAGAACTTGTCAGTCAAGGAGTACACGCGGAGGGGGGATGCCTACCGAGCTCAACGAGAACCTCCGCGAGTTGTCTAGCTCATCCGTGAGCTCAAAGGGCCGTTGTCCCAGATTGATCTGCAGGGAGGGATATAATAACCTGTAGAGGGCACAGATGATGCAGAATGACATAACGAGGTGAGATGTATGTGTGGGGGAGGAAGTGGTCAATCGTCAACCACATTATATGTAGATATGAAATCCAAGCAGAGAACATCAAGGGGTGGCATCCCGAGTCCCGAGTCCATCCATCGGGTGTCGAATCTGTCCATCCACTGGATGTATCTGAGTTCTTCCTACAGTGGGCAGTCAGGTCAGGGTTGCACTATTAATATACAGAAATATAGCAACTCAGACCGCCTCAAGGCCCACTTGGTCAGGTGCTCATGCCATTCTCGAAACATGGCAGTGCTAGCATTGACCCCGATGCCCAGATCCAAGAATCGTAGAGCCTTGCTGGACCGATTCTTGGAAAACCTCTTAACCTCCTGATCAGTAAAATGGGTCGAGTTAGCCGCCAGGGGTTTATTCAATTCCAGGGTATTCCCCATGAATATCTGTATCTGTTTCAAGGAAGCCGGTGCTGTAATGGGGGATTGGCAATCATGATGCCCTAGGTCCCAACTCTGTCTACCTGGCTGCACATGAACACAGTTTGTGAACTTCTGATGGAAAACTGAGGCCCTCGAGACGACGTGAACAGAGATGGGTTCCATGACATGTCAAACACCCACTGACCTGATAAGTAATTCTGGGCCGCTCCAGTCTTTTGAGGCGGTGAGTTGTGCTAGCTTTCTATGGGAATCCGGAGCCAGCAGTATGATCCAGCCTTAGGTTCAGGTTACCTGGCAGGTTGACTCTCAGTTGTGTGGATACTTCCGCTCCCAGTGGCACTGCAGGGTTTCACATTGACCCCGTGATTGGTTGTGCACTGCAACTAAATTGATGTTTCGGCATCCGGAAACACAT
>JBBPMA010000495.1:0-22493 GCA_038090075.1 Xanthoconium purpureum | reverse complement strand
CGCCAATGTTGCAATAAAAATAAAGCATGCCTGGACATGGGAAGAATGGCATTGCCGATTAGGACATATCGCCATCAGCGGACTGCGCAGCTTACACAGGAAAAACCTTGTCGACGGTTTCTCGTTGTGCGATAGCCCACAGGACTTCGAATGCGAGGCCTGTATCAAAGCTAAGACGGAGAGAAAGTCAGTACCGAAAACGTGCGTGCCGCGCAATCGAAAACCGGGTGAACTCACCCATACAGACGTCTGGGGACCTGCAAGGGTATCATCCCTGCACGGATACTGATACTACGTGTCGTTTATTGACAACACGACCAGACACTGTACAATCAGCTTCATGAAAACGAAGGATGAGACACCTTCCAAAGTGAAGCAGTACCTGGCATTGATTGAGCGCCAGAACTCGTTCGTACCAAAGGCAATACACGCCGACAACAGACGGGAATATGTCAATAAGGACTTGCGCATGTGGTGCCTAGATTGTGGAATAGAGATCCAGATGACGGCACCATACATGCCAGAGCAAAATGGTGTTGCTGAACGCTGGAATAAAACTGTTGTCGAGTTAGCTCGCTCGATGATATTCATGCATGACATACCAAACGAGCTGTGGCCTGAAGCAATGAGCCATGCCACATATATACGAAACCGCGCATATACACGCGCCATATCCGATAAAACGCCGTACGAGAAATGGTCTGGGAAGCACCCAGATATCTCATCTGTCCAAGAATTCAGATGTCCTGTTTGGATTCTCAATCAGGAATTGAATCCGTCGAAGTTGGACGTAAAAGCAAAATGGCATACCTTCGTTGGGTACGAGGAAGGCCCAAGGGCGATAAAATATTATGACGCTGTCAAGAAGACAGTAAAAGTCAGTCGCGAATACCACTGGCCAATGAGCACAAACCCACCTGTCGCCGAACAACAGTTTGAGGGGGAGGACGAGTCGAGGGTCAAACCTCCATCCAACGTGCAGGTCCAGAACGGATCAAAGCGAAACCTGACTGGTCAAGCTGATATGAGAGCTAGTAAACGTCAGAAGGGCAACAACAATGTTGACATACCTATGCCCAAAAACGTCACAACATCTAGTCCGCGTCAGCGAGACGACCTAAAAGAGGAATCGTCTATAAAGAACAGTGAAAAGTGTCAGGTAGATGAACCGATTGACGTACCGTGTTCGTCCAGCATACCCAATCGAGCACAATCCGATGGGAAAGAGCCTGACAAGATAGATTGCCAAGCATCAGTTGAGGATGTTCAGGACGAAGATGATGTACCTGGACTAAACCACGACGATGATGGTGATGACGACAAAGAGACTGACAAGGCCGATCACAAGAAGTCGGCATCGACAGCAGCCGCTGCGGTATACACTGCATTCACTGAAACGAACATGAGCAGCAGAGATCCAAAATCACTCAAGGAAGCGATGAGCTCACCTGAGTGGCCCGAATGGGAGAAGGCCATTCAAACCGAGCTAGAGACACTGCAACGTATGGGCACTTGGGAACTAGTCAACGCTCCCGAGGATAGAAAGCCTGTAATGAACAAATGGGTCTTCGTCAGAAAATACGACAAAGATGGAATCCTACAAAAGTATAAGGCCCGTCTAGTGGCCAGAGGGTTCAGCCAGATGCCTGGCATGGACTACAACAAGACGTTTTCCCCAGTGGTGCGACTCGAGACGATACACACGATACTTGTGCTTGCTGTGGCCGAAAACTGGGAAATCCAACAGATGGACATAAAAGGTGCTTACCTAAATGGTAAGCTAAAAGAGGACATCTATATGGATCAGCCCCAAGGTTACAATGACAGCACGTCCCAGGTATGCCACCTAATAAAAACCCTATACGGACTTAAACAATCCGGAAGGGAATGGAACGAAGAGCTTGATGGTAAGCTCAGTGGGGTAAAATTTAAACGTCTATATACAGATCCGTGCGTCTACATACGACGTGAAGGAGATTCCATCGAAATTATAATGGTATGGGTCGACAACCTCCTACTATTTACGAATAGTAAGGAAATTATGGTCAAATTAAAGAACGACCTAAAAGGGCTATTCGACATTGCTGATTTAGGCGAACCAAACAAGCTTGTTGGGCTAGAAATCACGCGCGACCAAGAACAGGGAACGCTGACCATATGGCAAACCCAATACCTCGAAAATTTACTCGAGAAGTATCTAATGCACGATGGCAGCACTGTATCCACCCCGCTCGACCCAAATGTGAAACTCGAACCCTGCGAACCGAGCGCAGAGCCAATGTCCCAATACGGGAACTACGCGTCACTCACAGGATCCTTGATGTACACCACCATTGGGACTCACCCTGACATCGCATACGCCATCAATAAGCTCTGTTCCTTTAATAATAATCCAGATTTGGTACACTGGACTGCCGCTAAACGCATCCTACACTACCTACGAGGAACGAAGGAACTCGGCATCACATATACAAAAGGCGGCGCGTACAGCGAATTCTACAGATATGCCAATGTGAGCTTCACAAACAACCATGACTTAATGTCAACGAGTGGAAACGTATTTATCCTGAATGGCGGCGCTATTACCTGGAGCTCGAAGAAGGAATTATCACCTGCGCTCTTGACCACAGAGGCAGAGTTTAATTCGATGGCACGCGCCGAGAAGGACATAATCTGGCTACGAAATCTCTATAAAGAGATCGGTTATGAACCGAAAAAGGCCACAATTTTGTACGGCAATAACAAATCTGCAATTGCCATCATAACTAACACCCAGTTCCATAAACGAGCTAAGTATTTCAACCTTAAAAATCTGCACATGAGAGGATCAATACGACTCGGCTGGCTAACTCTTGTCTATTGTCCTACAGGCGAGATGACTGCTGATATCCTCACCAAAGCCCTAGCTTGTCAGCCGCATATGCTCCACACCAAAGGACTCGGCCTCCGCAAGGTTTGAGGGGGAGTGTTGGAGTACAGCGACCGCTCACTAGTGTAAATACAAGCAAACCAAGCTCAGCCTCGTTGGCATAGACATGATCAAGGCTTACACATCAGAGTCACATATTTCCAATAGTACCGTAGTATAAAGGTCAGCCCAGCATTAGGGGATCCAAAGAATTGAAGTCGTCGTCCCTGGCCCTCACAAAGGGCTCTCTCAGTCCGATTCTAAGTCACTCTCGCACATCCATCCTCCCACGAGAAAAGTAAAAAGGAAAAATGCCACATACAGATGATACGCCTCGACTTTTTCGCGCCCCGTTCGAGCGTGACCTTGCTCGCCTCCTCCACGATCACGATCATGGCGAGGAGCAATTCGGGGGCTTTTGCTGCGGCGCGTGTGCGTGGAGAATGAGAGGGGGGGACGAGGAGTGGGGCATTCATGGCGTGCGAAGCGGGTAAGAAAGGAGGGGCGTACACAACACGACTGGCGTTGCCTGCGCGACCTTGCCGACCTCTTCGTCCTTTTGCATGATTTTCTTGACTCGCGCCTACGTCCGCGTCATGTTTATTGAGTTCGACATGCTGACTGGTCGGATAGCGGAAGCGAAGGCCTCACCACTGGGAATTTGGTCCGCTTGTTCTTCGTTTTCATGGCTGGTTGGAGTGTCGAAGTTGGGGAGGTTGTGAGTGGGCGGTTTATATGTTGGCCCCGGACATACCAGCTGAGCAAGACTCAATCTCATCGCTCATATGACCATACGCGTATGCCAACAAATATTTCGGGCGTGACTTGACCAATGGTACAATGTTTTCTTCTCGTCTGACCATTTTTGGGAAAGTGACGCGGTCACGTGGAAGATGAATGACCTGAGCGGGTGGCACTTGTCTCGTTCTCTCCTCATTACCACCACGCTAGATTGACAATCATGACCTCCACAAGCAATCTTGCAATACACACTGCCGGATCCGATACAGATGCGCTGCGAGTGGTCGTACGTCCAATTCTTTTTGGCATCGGCGCACTCCAACTTTTCTCCAATGTCAGCGAAACATGAATTCTAGGCGGAAATCTGAACCCTGTACATGCATGCACTGCACCCTCGGACGGGATATGCTCAGGGAGAAGCAAGACCTAGCCGGAGACCTCGCCAGCCAGATGTTTGGCCACTTGGTACCAACCGAGGTGGCGCAACATATTTTGGCCACGTTCGTCGCCGACGGTGTCCTGCAGGTTTTCGAAGGGGAGGTCTCTGATAGCGAGGAGCCATCTGGTGCACCGCTCGATCCAAACTCTGAGGATGTTCAACGTACCCTTGGACAGGCGTTCGACACGACCAAGGTGCACGACTGCTTCCGCTTACGTCCGGGGGAAAACGCTCCCGGGAAACACGTGCAGTCAACCACTGAAAAGGAGCAGGAAGAGAAGAAACACTCGTTCAGGTGGCGCATCTTGCCTCCGGGACCGCTCAGAAAAGAGGACCTCGTCTCCTTCCTCAACGACATTACCGATCGTGCTCTCACCGCCGCGAAGACTCGCCTCCCTGAATCGAAGTTGAAACTGCAACATCGCCTCGTGGTTCTCAGGGACGATCATCCTTTGGTTCGGTTGACGTACCACTCGGTCACGCGTCATGTCCAAGACCCTGACTTTCTCTTGTTGCCCATCCAAGCTTTCTCGGGCGAAGGCTTCAAGACCGTCGACGAAAGGTATATCAATATCTCTGCTGCGCGCCTCGTGGGCGTGTGGACCGATGACCTCGCGGAGAACCTCGAGGACACGCAGTCGTACGCCGAGGGTTTGAAACACGCACAGCCGTGGGTGTTTTACGTAGTCGGGATGACGATCTCGCTGGCCCATGACATGGTGTTCTTCTCGCGCTTGGACCCCAGCGGTTGGGAACACCTTGCGTTGATGCTCTGGGACGGCCGCGGCTGTGTCGAGTTCATTCGGATTTTGCTTGGACTTGCGTTAGCGGACGGTATCGACCTTGGCCAGAATCCTTTTATCAGTTTGATGTTCCAAGAACGCACGTTTAAGGTCGAACGACCAGCAGATGCGGCCCCTGATGCAAATTCTTGTGCTAGCTCGGATGACTCGGATTCCATGTCTACGGCTTCCGACTCGTCTTCCTGCGAGAGCGCTCCAGACAGTCCACGTCAGAATCCAGTAGAGAAGAGGCGCCATTCCGAGATCGAGATGAAGGGTGACAGTGAAGAAGATCCACAAGTGAAGAAAAGCAAGGTCAGCGAGGCCATGTGAGTTTCTCCTCGGAGGAACGTCATCGATTTCACTCATCGGATGTTTCTTTACCTCGACAGGAGTACGGACTGAAGTTGGAGGAGTAACGAGTCAGTGATTTCGTGTATTTACTGCCTTTTCGGTCGCCCAGAGTGTTGGCCTTTGATCGTTGTGTAATGTATAGAACGTAATGTTCAATGACTCTATACCCCGGAAGGGCCGGAACGAATTCCTTAGACTTGACTTCAGGGGATCGGGGGAGGGTAGAGGCAATATAGTGTACAAAAGTTGCACGACCCATGATGCAATGACAAGAAGGCCATGGTGGTCTGCTAGAAGACCGATCAAGTTCAAGTGCGTATTTCGCACGACATTAGCTCATGGGAGAATTCCGATCGGGTCTATTCATGGTATCGTTATCGGGGCATCTCCAATGAGCTTCAAAATCCCTGTCCCGGCCGGTGCGGTGAACCGCCAGAAGATTCAAAGTGAGTAAGGAACTTCTGTCGCAACTTTGTATATGCCGGGTTCGAAATGATATCACACAAGTAAGATGGGGTCGTCCGCCACCGTACAGAACTCACCTCAGTTTCTTCCCCTTCTTTCAGATTCAGTCTCGACGCCAGACAAGGGACAGTTAACGCTTTGACAACAGGGAGCTTCTGTCGCCATTTCCTACCGGGTGTTCATATCTTCATGTATTCATATCCAGCAGACTATGTTCAGCATTTCGTTAGACAACAAACTCTCGTTGGTTACCGGACTCAGCTTTCGCACATGGGTGATCAGTAACAAGCATCGACCCGGAGAACTTGGAGTATGATGACGCGGTCACGTGAGATACGGTGATCCACCAGCACGCTTGCGTCAACATCACGATGACAATAACACATTGATCTTCAACTTACTTATGATTTTGTGAGCACTACGGTACCTATAGCCCCATTGAAACATTTTCCCTACTATAATTTAGATCTCAAATTTTGTTTTTGTGGAGTTCTCACCTGAAGGCTGACGCACGTGAAGGTGTGTTGGTGCTTACTCAAAACAATCCCATAGCTCCAACAAAATCCCGAAAATCATTACAAAGATTGGAGGGCATCTTTGTATGACATTAAACCCTCTCGACAGTCAAAAATATACTATGAAATGTGTTGTTGTGTTGTTGTTGTAATGTCGCTCCAAAATCTTGTGAATCAGACGGTTGTGATGGAAGTGCCAGTGGATCACTCGGAGTGACTTCAAATAAACACTTGGCGTCCTTAGGGCGAGTCCGCGTTGCATCCCTTTGCAACGGGTGGAGGTGGCGAGGCTCCCGAATTTGAATCCACCGATGAGATGATGATAGAGAACGTCGCGATCGCACTGGTAGTCCCCAATCTCCTGATACAAGACCGATCAATCAAGCTCAAATGCACGAAACGCGGGACACTGAGCGGCGGGGTGGGTTCTAATCGGGGTCTATTCACGAATACAAAGGTCGGTGTCTAATCAAACAAGCGTCATCAGGGCATCTCCAATGGGCCTCATCGTCTCACTCGGTCCAACTAGTCGGATACTTATGGTAAAAGTATTGAGGATATTTCATCCTATCTTCATTCCCTGCGCCCCGGTGATCGGTTCACGGCGGCAACCTAGCAACAAGGTGATCCGCCGGGGGAATCCGACCGCAGAGTCAAACTTGGAATCATCGTGGGTGCTCATACCGATGCAAATTGAGTTGGTCTAATGAGATACTCTATAGACAAACCTGAAAACGCTTGATACCTACCGAAATTGCTGGTCGTCCATTATGTATGTGGAATTGGTTCGATAGGGGTAAGATGGAATAAACCAAGAGGTCGTCAGAATCTAACCCAGGGGGCTGATCGGTCAGTAGGACTGAAACTGGACCGGTGGGTACAGGAAAAAACTAGGCACCGTGACAGTTAACAAGGAACACTGTGCCAGGTTGTGCCACAAAGGGAGGTTGATCTAGGCCGTCTTGCGGACTTGGTGAGAAGATACTCTCTAGTTGATGGCGGTAACTAGAGACGGCGATTTTGTGAAGCGGTTCCACCAGCAGAACGGACCATCGGACCCGAGGTGTCAGCACGACGAGAACGTCCGACTTTGAAAACACTCTCCGAGGCTGATCGAGGTGCTGTGCTGTGGACATGTAACAACGGAAACCTCACGAGAAATCTTGTGCAAAAAAAAGTCGACATCCTGTCCCCGGAATAGATGAATTCCACGGTTTCATTTCCACTCACAAATCCCGATTTCCATCAACAACCTTATCATTGCCTGTTCCGTCGATCGGTTGGCCGAAATTTTGATCCTGTCACTTTCGTGGGACCCAGCAACTCCATGGAGGTATGTATGAAAGGTCCCCTATCAAAACTGCGGGCATGTAACCGGAAGTGCAGCACTGGCACACAGCGAGGGAGGTGGAGATAAAAAGATCACCGAAGCACGCTGTAACGCGCGGAGCGCACTTGCTTCATTTTAGATTGGCACCAGCCGCAGGTACCGTCGCACGGAACGCGTGGAGGCATCACGAGTCGATCAGGATTACCTGTGAATGAAAGGTCAAGAAAGGCCTTGTGTGGAAGCATCAGCAGGATCAAAAGCACGAGGATGTGAAGTAGGCATTGACGATTCAGGCGGTGCCCGGATGCGAGAGGCAGGACATGAATATCTCGACGGTGGGATAAGAGTGCTGGAAAGGTGCGTGCGACAGCGTGATGGAACGACTATCACTATGGTGAGCGATCGACATATACTTACGTGGGTACAACAACATTCGCGGTGAGAATGGACGGTCAGGTACGGCTGGCCCGGAGACGAGAGTGTATTCAAAGGCGGTGTGGGGTGTTGTTCTGGTACTACGCGGACTTTCATCAGCGGTGAAAAGTGCAGTGTACATAGCGATCTGTGATGGTGAGTGCTCACCACGAGTTTGTTGAGAAGGTTCGGTTGGGAGAGACCTTCCAAAAGAGGAAGTGAGAGGATATATTTCCGAGACGTTGTCGAGCACTTTGTGGACTGCGTCCATTCTTGTTTTCTGTATTTAACGTGTCTGGCACACAACTGGGTCATTTGCAATGTCCCTCTCACTCAAGGACGAGCTGGAAATATGGGCTGCCGCCCTCAAAGCGTATGATGAGCAGGACTTTCAGAGAGCTCTTGGTCTCTTCTCCGTGAGTCACCGAGCTCAGTCACCGTATCCTGTCCTGATGCGCGACACCAGCGCATCGCAGATTCCTCAAAGATCCTCACGAATATGGGTCTCATATACGCTACCGTCGGCGAACACCAGACTGCCATAGAACATTTCGTCGCTGCGACCAACCTCGATTCTTACCTCGCCATCGCGTGAGTGTCCTGGTGTACATGTGTTCCCTTGTCTCATCGCTCCCGTTTCTAGGCACTTTCAATGTGGCGTGTCCAATTTCCTCCTACAGCGCTACGACTTTGCACTCTTGAACTTTGAGGATGCGCACCTCTATCTCCGTGGAAATGAGGCCATGTCAGTGCTCGTCAACTCCGTCTTATCCCTTGCACTCATCGCTCCGTAGAAACTATGACCAACTGGGTCTCAAGTTCAAACTCTTTTCTGCAGAGATCATGTTCAACAAGGGCCTCACACAGCTGCATCTGGGCTACGCGGATCAAGCCATGGCGGACATGCAAGAGGCGAGCAGACTCAAGGTCACCGAGGAGCACAACGTCATCGACGAAGCCATTCAATATCGTGGAGAGGGGTACACCGTATTCAGCATCGTTCGTGGTTCTTTGGATCGTTGCTATACACTCGACTGATGTCACCTAGCCCGTGGGCGTGCTGTACCGTCCGTCGGAAAACAAGCTCAAAAATTCCAAGAGCAAAGATTATCTCGGAAAGGCTGTGAGTTTCTTTCTGTAGCCTCATTTTCTGTTCACGCGGTCCACCTCTAGAAACTAGTCGCAGCGAGCGATTCCAAAGACGCCTTTACCGAATTCACGGGCGTAGTGAAATTACAACAAGCATCTGCGGAGCAAGAAAAGATCGATAACAAAGAGGACAAGAAAGCCGACAGAAGTGCGACCGTTCGTCCACTTCGTGCGTCATTTGCTTTTCCGCAGGGTTTCCTTTTTCCCCTTACCGTGCAAACGCAGGCACAGATCTGGTTGCGCCACGCCCTATTGTTCTTCAGCGATCTCAGACGACCCTTCAACTCGGTGCTGGTGCTCGCCCGCGTGCAGCCACCACTCTTGCTTCGCGACGGTCGCAGTCAGTCTCGAATCCCGTGAATGTACCATCTACATCGGACTTGTCGAGGAGCAACACTTCCCTGAGCAGGAGCAAATCGTCGCGGTCGGTCAGGAACCACACGACCAATGCAGGGGTAACACCTTTGAGGGTCAAGACACCTCATGGCACCGCTGGCGGCGTCACTGGTGTCGACATGGATGGCTCCAGGGCGGGTGCTAGAACTCCAGCGGGTAGTGCTTCGACGACACTTCGACCGAATCTCCGGAGACCGAGGGGGCAAGAGGTACCTCCGGTCCCACCGCTGTCTGTACCACCGCTACCTCCCCAGTCCGTCCAACCAAGTCAGTATATGAATGCCACACAAGGTGTAACACCTCTGGTGTTGCCTGCTGTGCGGGCGTCTGCCCAAGGTGAGTGGATTTCACTTTCAGCCATCCCACGCTGACGTTCTTTCATTTCAATTTCCGTCCAGAGGGACACCTGACGCAATTCTACAACACCTATATGGACTTCTACACTGACGATCAAGCCTCGCAATCGGCAATGCCTCGTCCTCCGACCGCGCAGGCGAAGTCGCCCGCGGGATCGACGTTTTATCAGCACCCGCAGCCAGTGCCGCAAGAGCAGCAACAGCTCCCTGCGTGGATGCAATCTCCGTCGAGCTCCGTCAGAACATCGAGCAATACGAGTTCGAGTTCAGGATTGAGTGGTGCGTCGTCGTCGAGAAGTGTGAACGCAGGCATGGTGAACGGGAGCTCGGACGTAGGCATGGGAGGCATCAGCAGTGCGGGAACACTGCGGCGAAAGGTGGTGCGCCGTCCGACGGCGCGCAGAGTGACAGTGTACGACGACGAGGACGGGGACGACGGGTTCGTGCCAAGTGAATACGAGGAAATCGAGATGGCGAACGTCCGTGTCAAGGTACGCCCTCGTGACCTCCATTTGAAACGCGCGGGGGAACTGACTTCGCCCCTTTTTCGTTTCCGCAGCTGCACTATCAAGGCGACGTACGCGGCATGGCGATCCCGCCCACGACGTCCTTCCGGGACTTTGTGGAGCGCGTGACGGCCAAGTTTGAGACGTCGCTCACGGGGCTGGGGATGAAGTTTACGGACGAGGATGGGACCAAGATTTCGTTGCGGGACGAGGGGGATTTCGAGCTTGCGGTCGAGACGGCACGGGAGGGGGCGAGGGGGCGGTCAGAGGGTAAGATTGAGGTGTGGTGTGTGGATGTGTGAGCGTGGAGCGTTGTATCGATAGACTTTTGCTGTATTAATGGGGTGTAATGTGGGTTTCAAGGTGGTTTGCTCGCCCGCGTCATCTTGGGGTTGCTGCGTGCGACGGTGACTTGGATAGTGTTTTGACTTGGCAATGACGCAGCTCGGAGATGAGATCCCACTGCTGCTCCCCGATAGACCTGCCTTGGAGAAATCTTCAGGCACTTGGATACATAGGACCAGAAGTGAGCAGTGCCAGACCTCGAGTTGGGTAGCGTTTTGACTCGGCGACGCCCCTGGCACTAGCAGTTCGGAGATGAGCGAGATACACTGGCTCCTCTCAAAGTCCTTCCCGTTACCCACGGTACTCGGCGAGTCGACGGTGACCAATCAACTACCCAAGTGTTAGAAACGGGAGATGGAGCCTGGAAACAGGTTGGGAGGGTTACCCGTCTCATCTGCACGTGGGAAGGACGAGGAAGCGCTCCGAGCGTGTCGCGTGGAAACGGGCTGGGAGGGTCCGATCATATCGACGCACTTGGACGAAGACGGAGATGGTTACAAGCGAATGAATGAAATGAATTGCGTTGTAGGGAAGGCGCGCGGTAACCTTGCTCGAATGGCCCTGCAATGTGGTTCAACGTTCAGCTTGAAGCGAGCGGAGCGCGAATGCATCGTGGTGCGACTCTTCTTTGCTTCACTGTCTTCATGGAATTGGTACGGAGTGCGACTCGCGCGCTACAGGTGGGGTAATTATGTTCCTGCTTCTTTTGCTCGCCTTGTCGTCACCCATCTAGAAATGGATCATGAAAGCGACTAGTGACTTGGCGTAGTCAGGCGAGGACACCTCGTGATTCAATATCCGAACGCATGACGTCTTTTCCAACGCTACACACATGCCGTGGGGTCATTCAACGTTCGTCTCGATGGTGAGTTCTCCATCTGATGGCAGCGGAGAAGCCCAAGCGAAATGGAAGCATCAGTTGCATTCGCGAGATGAGCATTGCTGCATAAAGCTGCCAGAGGCTTGGATACTAGGCTTTCTATTCTCCACAGCATGCTCCCTTCCAAAACCCTCTTGTCTCTGATAGTCCTCACGTTGTCCGCGGCCGTGGACGCGAGCCCGAGTCTTCTCAGTCGTCAAACCGGCAAGGCTACTCTGGGTTTCACGACCAAGATCAACGCGCATGGCATCGTCAACGTGGTCGAAAAGGACCGTGCACGTGTGCAGACGCTGAGACAAGTCGGTCAGCTTGGCAGCGGCAAAAGCAGCGCGTTGTTCAACGTCGCGAACAACGTATTCTTCTACACCACCGAAGTTGGCGTTGGCGAGCCTGCAACGAATTGTATGTGTGCCTGCTGATGGTAGAGAGGCATGAACTGACTCAAAGTGATGCTAGATACGCTCCTCGTTGATACTGGGAGCTCTATCACGTTTGTGGGTGCGAATAAGCCGTATGTCCAGACAAACAGTAGCAAAGACACGGGGAATACTGTCGTAAGTCACTGGGCACGTTTTGTGAACTCAAGCTTAAGGGGATCATAGCTGGTGACTTATGGGTCCGGGTTCTTTTCTGGAGAGGAGTGGCTCGATACCGTTACGCTCGCCCCTGGTTTGGTCATCAACCAACAATCCATCGGCGTGGCTATCTCGTTCGAGGGTTTCGCCGGCGTCAATGGTATCCTCGGTCTTGGGCCCGTCGACCTCACTTCCGGTGCGGTCAGCAACACGAGCACAGTCCCAACGGTGTTGGACAACCTCCTCGCGCAAGGAGCGATGTCTCAGGAGGTCCTCGGGGTCAACTTTGTCCCGTCATCCGAGTCTACCAGCAGCGGAGAGCTGACGTTTGGCGGTTACGACGACTCGGTCATCACCGGTCCGGTCAACTACGTCCCGCTCACGACGACTTCTCCCGCGGGCCATTATTGGGGCTTCAACCAGTCAATCTCTTACGGCAATACCACGATCCTGTCTTCGACTGCTGGCATCGTCGACACTGGGACTACCCTCATTCTCATCGCCTCAGGTAGGTAACTCGCTGAGACATTCCCCAAGCGCTCATCTCGGCACCTATAGATGCATTTATGCTCTACCAGTCCGTGACGGGTGGTATCCCGGACCCCGCCACTGGCCTGCTGAGCATCACCCCGGCTCAATACGCCAACCTGAAGCCGCTGACGTTCAACATTGGGGGCACGTCGTACGACCTCGCGCCCAACGCGCAAATCTGGCCACGTGCGCTGAATACGGTCATTGGCGGCAACGCGAGCGCGATTTATCTGATTGTGAGCGATATGATATCTCGGTCTGGGGCGGGTATGGATTTCATCAATGGGTACACGTTTCTGTGCGTCTCGTTTTTTCTACTGGGTGATGCAGGGGCTTACATGTGTGACGATGCCACCTTTGCTTTCAGCGAGCGGTATTATAGTGTCTATGATACGCCCAACCGGCGGGTTGGGTTTGCGAGCACTGCCTACACCGGGTCGACATTGAACTGATGCTTGTCTATTGATCATTTATTATGTATAACAGGAGATCGTGAGACTTGGATAGCCACGCGATCCGAAAGACTAGATGTTCCAACAAGAAAAAACGAATAGAGTCTAGACTGCTGCTGATATTGCGAATAGACGTTTAACTGAGTCGCTCGGACAGCTAGGCTGGCCCGGGAGCGTTCCGTCCACGTGCTCAATACAGTAGCGACATGTGCTAACACGAATCAAAGGTTCTCGTGCAGCGCGAGAGTTGGGAAATTTTTGATTGCGCAAAGACCCTGTTTTGGAGAACCGACGAGGACGGTACATGTTACAGCGTTATCTGGAAACGGTGAGGGATGTTTTAGGGTTATGCAGAGACGCCGTGACGGAACTGACTGGTTTCCGAGGAGTTTAAACCGCCGAGTGGGGGCACAAATGAGTCGTTGAACAAGATAGTATGGTATACATGGGAACTCGTCAAATGAGGTGGAATAATATTACCGAGTCTGCAGTTTCGGACAGCTTTTTTGGCCCCCTTTCTCAGGAAGACCGGAAGCTACCGGCGACCAAAACACGCTCTCACATGAACCTTGCAAGTTAATTGCTTCTTCCTGGGCGCCTTGTTGAGGCTATGGGTTCGTTTGCGTCATCGAAGTTTCAACCTAGTCTCGGCGCCAAGCTCAGGCCCTTAGAGCGGTCAATGTCAATCGTCAATGGTATGTATAAATGTCGTTGGTAAGACGCTATGCCACCCTTTGGCAAGTAATTTGGCTGATACAATCAAGTTCATGAGGCCACACACTACAGGCAAGGATTTAAGTGGAATGCTATTGAGCATCTTCTACTTTTCTCTCTCTCACTACAATCGTATCACCGCTGTATCAACCCGTGGCCCTGGATCACCGGGGGGGCCCGGTCATCAATACCCGTCAGCACATGGTCTGGTGCTTCTTGTGGATCTAACGGCTGGATTTGGCTTATCCCGCACGAAATAGTGGTCTAAGGTCGAGGTTTTGGCGCCAGATGGGAATGCCTCGTGCTCAAAATTTCAGCAGTGTATGTCCGGGTCGTCTTCCGGGTTAGATTCTCCAGACACGCGTGTCGTCTCGGGCGCTGCTCGTTCGGGATTCGGAACGCACGATGCTTGCTCTCGAAGGTATCCATGACATCTATCTCCCGGTGTGCTCCTAATCTTCGGTATCTCAGGCTAGTTCCCCCGATGGCAATTGAGAAGCTCGCGCGAGACCAGTTCCTCAGGTACCCTTCCCCGCAAAAAATGAACAGCCGAATACAAGCCCTTTAAAACCGATCGACCACCAGTTCTCGAAGCGTTTCGACAGAGCGACCATGTTCTCTTCAAAGACGCTCCTGTCTCTGCTGCTCCTCACGTTGTCCGCCGTGGACGCGACCTCTCTCGGTCGTCAAACCGGCAAGGCGACCCTTGGGTTTGCGACGAGGATCAACGCGCGCGGTACGCCCAACATTGCTGAGCAGGACCGCGCCCGCGCGCAGGCTATGAAACAGGCCGGCCGGCTTGGAAAACGCAGCACGACCTTCAACGTCGCAAACGGCGTCGTCACATACACCGCCGAGATCGGAGTCGGCGTTCCTGCGACAACGTGTACGTACCATCTGCGGAAACCGTGGATCTGTGCACTGAACAGGCCCAGACACCCTTTTGATTGATACAGGAAGCGCCAACACGTTCGTGGGGGCGAACAAGTCGTACGTCAAGACCAAGACCAGTAAAGACACTGGGGAGTCCATCGTAGGTTTCCAACGCCCCGTATCGTTCGCGTCGAACTGAAAGGCAATCGATTATATAGTTTGTGTCTTACGGCTCTGGATTCTTTTCTGGGGAGGAATGGCTTGATACCGTAACACTTGCTCCTGGATTAGTGATCCACGATCAATCGATCGGTGTTGCGAGTTTCTCCGGGGGTTTCTCCAACGTCGACGGCATCCTTGGTGTCGGCCCCGTCGATCTGACTGTCGACACAGTCAGCAACACGAACACGGTCCCTACAGTGTCGGATAATCTTCTGTCTCAAAAGAAGATGTCCGAGGAGGTACTCGGGGTCTATTTTGTGCCTGCTTCGGAGCCGAATAGCACTGGAGAGCTTACTTTTGGCGGGTACGACCGCTCCGTCGTCACCAGCTCGATGAGCTACGTGCCGCTTACAACGACCAAGCCCGCGTCGGACTACTGGGGTATCGACGGGTCGGTCAAGTATGGTAGTGACACCATCCTGTCGTCGACGGCTGGTATCGTCGATACTGGCACCACTCTCGTCCTCATCGCCACGGGTGAGTGGTACAATATGTTGATGCCGACTGACTAACGATTCTGGTTAATGTCTCGCATCGGGTCTTTTTAGACGCGCTCCAGAAATACCAGTCCAAGACCGGCGCCGTCGTCGACTCTGTGACTGGCCTCCTCAAAATCACCACCGCTCAATACGCCAAGCTACAGCCGCTGACGTTCGTTATCGGGGGCAAGTCGCACGCCCTCATGCCCAACGCGCAGATCTGGCCTCGCTCGCTCAACATCGACATCGGTGGGGACGCAAATACGATCTACCTCGTCGTCGGGGACATTGGCTCTTTCTCTGGGGGTGGGTTGGACTTTGTTATTGGGTATACTTTCCTGTACGTCCGGGTCCTCGCCTTTGTTTGGGGTGATCGTCGAGGCTGATGTCGCCTTTTAGCGAACGCTACTATAGCGTGTATGATACCACCAACAAGCGGTTTGGATTTGCGAGCACTGCTTATACCAAATCAAACTCTAACTGAGAACCGTTGGTCGCGAGCGTAGATTTTTTGATGATCGATTTGGTATTTTGTTTGTAAATTGTTAAGTTATATCGCGTAAATCTTTTCACCAACGAAGGAATCGCTACATACGTTGTACCAGTTGGCTCGTTCCAGGCTAATACAAGACGTCTGGGGGCCAGAATGAAGAAGCATCATCATGTCCGGATCCTCGGATCGTTAGAAAAAGAATGTATTCAGTCCAGATTGAAACACTTGCTTCTAAATCAGTTACATAGCTTCAGGGAGGGCTCAAAGGAGTCTTGCTCGGCTCAGCTACTTCGAGTTGTTCAATTACTCACTGGCATGCAACATATCGTTGGATGCTCTGATAATGTTCAATCCTCGATCTTGGAGGAATCCTGGAGTCTGGCAATGAACTAAGTAGTAATGACCGTGCTTGAAGCTTCCAGGTTCAGTAACAGACACCGTATGCGTTCAAGGGCACAACCACCAGAACCCTCATACTGTCATTCGACTTACGGTTTTTGTTCAACATGAGATTATGAGAGTGACACTTGCCGTCCTGTCGGAGTCTGTGACCAGGAAAAGCTTCGGGATCTGAGAACCTGGAAATTGAAGCATACATTATCGCCCAGCTTGAGATCCCTCAGGGCCCCTATTCGGATAAGATGAATCCCAGCAACTCGGCGAAGACTTCACGTGAAGCTCGACTCTCAAGAGTCGTAGCCGCAACTTGTTGTAGTTGAAAAGCTGCGAGTTGTGAAATTTCTGCGGCCCGCCATGTCCAGACAAGCGGGCCGTCGAGCCCGCGGCTCGCCGCGCCGTCCGGTGTAGGTAGTGCGCTTCTGTCCTTCCAATGACAACAAAGAACGCGGCCTCATGGTTGCGGGCCGCCCCGCCATCCCATCGTTATTTTTATTCTAGAATCTATATAAGCTCTAGAGTCCAGGCCCAAGTATCAACCTATCAACCAGAGGAGAACCCATAGCAAAGTACCCAAAGAAGGCTTTTATGGTCAGATCATTATGCGACGTCAAAACTATCACGTCCATCATCTTCGCCTCGGTGGTCTCTCGCCGTCTCCGCTTGAATCTTGACCTTGATCCCACCAAGGAAAGGCGCTGGTAGGTGGCACGATATCCCAATCTCGAATGTTTTCTATCATCTCATGCGACTTTTCTTGGTTGGGCTGCCAAGGCTGATTGCCCGCCACTCTACGAGGCTTGCAACGGGCCCTATCTGTGGATAATAAGCCTGAAAAACAGCCGTACGCCATGACGATTTCATCGTCAAGTGCTCTATGGTTCTGAAGCCAGGTGCATCTCAACTTCAGCAAACACTTCATACGTAATATTTTCATACCTGTGTCAAAGTTGAAACATTCGATTTCTCACCTTGAACCAAGGTGAGATCATCGTCACTCCCAGTTGCACGATATGGCCCGAGATCGAGACGGGGTCGTTTCTGTTTGACGACCCTATGCAATGTCCACATCAGCTTCGCCCCGAGTCGTGGGCATCGGTAAGCAACTATTCACCTAATTGCCCCTTGCGGAATGGCTGCACCTTTCTCCCGAAGCCAATCCTGTCATGAAAACCTCGTGAGCTAGCAGCGCTGAACGAGTTGGATAGGAAACTGACAAGTTTTGCGCGGAGCGCATCGGCCCGGCCAAAACGGGCATCCTCCAAACCAGCGTCTGGGACGGACACTATACCGTCATACGAGAAGCCCTTATCCACGGCTGCGATCATGCTGTCCAGCATGTAGGACGTGCTCTTTGACATGTTGTCTGCGAGTACTAGTATGGACGATGCGAGGGCGCGGGAGAGTTGTGAACACGAGTATGAGGGTGGTCTGGTTTAAATACCTTGGGGTGATCCATCGAGAGGGCAAGAATGTCAAGGGCGACGATGGCTTCCTTGTGGCAGGACCCTGACGCGCGTTTGAGGCTATGGTACCTGCATAGTGACAAATCATTCCATTTCATCGAATGAACATTGGTGCTGGTGGGCCCCAAACGTGCACTCCATGAGGGTGATACAACCCCATGTAAAATATCTGTAGAGAAGGGCGTGTAGATTTACGCCCACAGATTGGCCCATGTAATTCAATGGTTATCATAGGGCATCTACATGAATTCCGAAGGTGGCAGGGTGTTGCAGGACATGGGCGGCCACCCTTTTTTCGTCTCGAAGAATCAATTGGGTCCAGGCCGGTCTGGTCCGGAGTAACCCTAGCCCCTTCAGTTTGGCAGTATTTACTTGAGGGAGCTTCGAATCAGACCATTCTGGCTGTGTTCGAACTTCACTTCGACACTGCTAGGACCCAGGAATACATTAATGAACCCGAGCGTACATGGCACGTTTGAGTATTAGGGTAACCAACCGAGTTGTGGATCGCAAAACTATGAGCTCAGCTCGATATATATACGTACGACCACGAAGATAGGATCATGCTGCTCGACTCCGAGGATACAGAGTGTTATTCCGACGGAGCGCCTTGAAATAAGCGAATTCATCGGACCTTTGGATGTGCTCACGGAGGGTTTCTTGGTCGGACGAACAACAAAGATTACTCCTCGTCAAGACGGGACGACTCTAGACTCACCGTTCTTGCACAGGTTATACAATGCAGTGGTAGGACCGAAGAGTTGGGAGCGCGACACGAGTGTGCCATGCGGTGGCGGAAGCAACATTTTTACGATCTCGATTAGGTGTGGCATGATAGCCTGCTCACCGGCTTCTAAATAACTGGTCAGTGGTTGCATGGCGGATGGAACAAGTTGTGCCTGCCCGTCTGAGCGAGTGAGGAAAGAGCCTTGACGCCCTTCTTTTGGATATCAATGTCTTTGTCCCTCAACGAGTTTAAACTTTCGGTCACAATGCGCGCGGCCAACTGCTCCCCTGCATTCTCCTTCCCTGCATGTGAATCAGTCAGACGGGCGAAAAAAAAAACTTTAGACACACTTACAAAGAATGTCGAGACAGATCAAGCTCATCCGGGTCTCATGACGATCACCGATCTCAAGCTTCTTCCCCACAGTGGCGAGTATGCCATGGTCGACGACTTTCTGTCTTAGGTCGCCTGAGCCGACGCAATGTCAGTACACGTCCCGTCAGCAAGAGCTCACACGAGCTTACCGAACCTCATAAGTTCACGGAAGATCTCGGAGCCTTCAACTCGACCGACGGCGCCGTCGAACCAACCTTTGTCGAACATGTTGACGATCAGCGGTGCTGCATGAGGCATGTAATCGTTGGATCTCCATATGCCTAGTTGATATCTTAATCTGGACTCATTGACGGACGACTCATCAAGCCGACTCACCATGCTTCAAACACGTCTTGAAAGCGTACGCTGCTAACAGCGAGGTCCCTTGTCGCTTCATCTGCTTCATGAAGGTCTCTAAGACCCTGTCTCCTGGACAATGCTCCCGGATGGCCTTGTCTAATTCACCCATGATTAGCTGTGTAAACATGGTCACTCAGAGACTCACGTCTACATAGCTTGAATAATGTCAAGGTGGCCGCCGTGCGTTGATGAGTGTCCCCCGAGTCGATAGTCTGCAGAAGCTTGCACATAACCGGGTCTTTGTTGTCAAGTTTACCAGAGCCTAGCGTCAGTCAGTTAAGGAACATATACACACGATGCACGGTGCTGACTATTGACACGGAATATAGGAGGCAACGGAACGGGAATGTCATGGGACGTCACGGTACTGCCTATCTCTACATCCAACCGAGGGAACGCGTTCCCAAGGTAACCTAGGACGTTAGAAAATAGGGTACCACGAGGAACTTTTTTAGGATGGCCGTCAGGTGGCAGGGTATGTCTTAGTGGAACTGGACTCACGCGGCACGTTCAACGAAAGCAGAGCCTCCACAGAAGCAATCCCAACAAGACCTCTTTCCTTTTGTGCTAGTTCAATAATTCTTGGCTTCAACGCTTCACAGCAATCTATGGAAGAGGTAAATAAAAGGTACGATACTGAGTCGGAGAACCCTCACCTTGTCGGTGCTGCGCAAGAGATGAGATTAGCCTTAGCGAAGCCACCAAATGGCTAGGTTCTGTGAAGACGTGAGTCAGAGAGATACTAGTATGTGACCAATGAAAGACGACGACCTTTCACTTCTAGTGCCAACGAGAGCCTTGTTTTCCCGGTTCCGTCTAATCCTCTTGTCAAGTGATCTATAACACGGGTTCGCTGGTCAACTGCAGAGGGTGAGCGTGTATATTATACAGTACTAATCACACGTACTGTCATCCATAAGGTCATGTAGGCTGTCTATGAGCAATGGGAATAAGGCTTTATTCTTGCTCCTACCAATTCGTTCCAGCGCGAGCATGATAGCACTGATCACGTTTTCGAGAGCAACATAGCGTCGTCGTAGTTTCTGGTGCTTCGCCGAGAATCGTACGATGTAGAGCGCTCTAGGGAAACCTGGGTGGTCGGGATGGGGCAATATGTTGATGAGCGAGTCCCTTGCATCGTTCACTAGATCTTCGGGGGTATGAGAGTTGGCTGAGGGGATGTAGGAGGTCAGCGTACATCCCAGGAAAAATACTGTATCACGGCCTACATATTACGTTATAGATGACGGTGAGTGCAAATTGATCAAAACCAGGCTGCCTCCGTATGGATGTCTCTGGCCACTGTAGGTTGTGGATTGGCGGGGTTTTTCCGCGCGCTAGCCCTTCATGGTTCAAATGTATCAGAAATATGATCGTGGATGGGTTTGGCGACGGGTACAACTTACAGGAGTCAAGAAGGTGTAACACCCACTCGAGGGATTCCAGTGTCTTGTGTCGATTGTTGAGCAACGATATCAACGAACCCATCATTTCCCCCTCGTCCAGGCGATCAGTTGTCCATAGTCCGTCTGCGGTTCTGTGCGGTACAGTCGGAACAGCAACGCAATCACCCAGTGCAGCAAGAGGTGTATATGCATTTCCATCCAAAACAGACGCATGAATCTGTTGATCAGGAAGGACCAACCGAGGACGAGATAAGTGCAACCTGAAGACAATTACCAGTCAGCGACGAAGCTCAATCTACTAAGGTCAATTACCTCCGCGCATGTTTGCCCGTACCACCGAACGAGACTTGGTGCCGGATAGGCACGAACTCAAGAGTCTTCCACCAAGGGTTCATTGTATCCTCTCTGCCGAGATCGACGTCATCCGGGCACCACGCCATCTCCTCGGATTGGAAAAGCAAACCCTGGGCGGCAGCCTCTCGTCTCATCCACAGAAGCGATATATTGCCAGCATGGACAGCATAATGTTCGTCTTCCGTGGGGTGAGGGACCCCTCCAGCATATGGCCTGTTGGTCCCTCCGCTAGACACGAAATTGCATCAGGTTCATTTTTCGTGTGGATTGGTATGCGACATACACGTCAGAATGGCAACCAGGAAACCAGACTTCTTTAACGTCACCGACGGCAAGTCTGGGACTTCGTATATTGCCGCGGTAAGCGTTCATCTCCACAAAGTATTCTGGCATGAACTTGACTCGACGTTCATCAAGGGAAAGTGCATGTCGGAAATAGCATGCGTTTGTTACAGATGCAGAAGCTGTGATGTGAACGTCCTTCTTGATGAGACCCAAAGAAGACACCGTATCCCTGTTCAGAGTCAGCTCAAGTACTACGAAATGCATGTCACGAGATTCGGCACACCAGACGCCCACGAAATGAATCCTTACACCATGCCAACAGAAGTCTTTCTTGAACTGTACTGCGGCAATTTTTGTCTTGGGGCTTTTGGGGTCGATGGAATGGTAGCGGCGATAGGCCCTGTTGCAATACTTATCAGCACAAGTCTCGCGCAATGTAACATCGAGAGTACTGACTGGTCAATCCGTTTGTCTGTACACTCGCGTACCAGACCGACCTGGCAGGAGTGTAAGTCGATCAGTGCGACGGATGTTACACGTGTTCACCTCATGGATCATACCGGCGAGGGCTCGCACTTGATACGCGCCTCGAGAGAACCCTGCAGGCTTCTTAACACCATCCGTCAAAGCCAACAGTAAACGTGCACGCACCGAACAAATATATTCGGTCTCCCTCCTGGTAGTTCTTCGCTAACCAACCGTACGCGCTCTTCACATTTCTCCCCACGTTCCTATTGAAAGCAGTCAGATAATGAATGAGATAGACAACTAGCACGGAGAACGAACGTAGCAAATGCTATCTCAAATCCACTCTGGACCACCTTCCCCACGCGACTCAGCTGAGGTAGTTGGTCGAAGTCATATGCACCAATCCCCTCTAGATAGTGTTTCCGCTGTTCTGCGACATCATACAGCTTCTTGACATTTGTTTTCTGCCCACAGTCCAGTTAGTCGTGACATAGCATTGATGATCCATTACCTCGGAACCAGGTTTGTTAGACGTGCCGTCGATAAAGATAGCAAGGTTCCTCGAATTCAATGAGGCACCTTGGCAACTGGAGCATAGGTATGTTAGAGGCGTTGACATTCGTGCTGGCGCGAGTGCAAAGGGGCGTTGAGGCAAGTCCGAGACATGGAAGGTCTTTATGAAAGCGGGGTGTACTTGCAAACCACCACACGGGAACGAACAACGAGTAATCCATGTG
>JBBPMA010000494.1:0-22537 GCA_038090075.1 Xanthoconium purpureum | reverse complement strand
GGCCTTCTGCCTTCTGGATACATCTCGGTCTCTTTCCACATTTGTCTTGGTCTTCTGTATGTTCCATATTCCTTCTGCTCTTCTGATTCCACAGTTCCTTTGCAACACGGAGCTCCATGTCCCTCCTGGAATGGATCTCCCTCGGTCTCCCATATGACTCCCTTTCTGCTCTTCTCGCGGCTCTCTGCTCCTCCTTTTAGACATGGGACCCCTACAGGCTTCCGCTTTCCATTTACGCCTCTATTCCGCCTTGGTCCATGCACGTTCTATTGCAGTATATAAACCCCTCCATGTACACTGAGACCCCTCAGCTAGTTCTACGCATTCACATTGTAATCTAGTCCATTCCAAGGTTTCCTCTCGGATCCCTTGAGACCCCATTGCCTCACCATTGAGGGATCACTTGTGTTCACACTTAATCCATGTGCTTCACCCAATCGACGACCTACTCTTAGGTCCATCAAGTATCACTTCAAGGCTTTACTCTTGTCCAGGAAGGCCACTCCAATAAGCCCTTGCCTGCTAGGCTATATCAATGGGACCTATCGGCCACCTCACCAAGTCTCACTAGATAGTAGCCCTAGAAGCACCCATGGAACACTAGAAAGCGATGCTCAACATAACACCTGGAACTACCTGGAACCATCTGAAACTCTCCAGTTCCAACTGGAACCAACTGGAACTACTGGAAGTGTTGGAACCCACAGTTCCAAACTCAGCAGTCCCCTTATAGATATTACTACACTATTCATTCCACCCTATTCCATTCATCCCCATTAAGGTATGAGTATGCCTTCACCACATAGTACTATATAAGCCTGTGCTTTACCTATTAACACCTCAGTCATTTCTGCCCTCTTTGGCATCAACTGAGGTGAGTTACTACTTCTCTTACTTATTCTAATACTCATGTATAGTAGACCTGTTCTACTTCTAGAACCTGATAGTGTGGAATCCCACTGATATCCATTACTTCTACAGTTCATCCTGCACTCTTGACATGTAAGCCCACTTTCAAGTACTCTGTGGCCTGTCATAATTCCCTCAGCATGCATCTTCAGTGTGCACTTCTTCCCAGACTTGGAACCCTTCACCCTGGCAGTCTGTAATTTCATGTCTAGATCAGTGTTTCTCCACATCTTGCTTAGTGTAATAACTGTGTAGTGTATTGAACAATGTTAAAGACATACTCATTTGAGTTGGTACACCTTGGGCTATCTGTTGCACAAAATGCATTACTATGCAACTACACATAAGGTACACTAAGGCATATCACGCCTACCAAGTAAAGTCAACCAAAAAGTGAACAAAAAGACAAGAAGTCTCAAAGTTACCAAGATACATACAATGAATTAAGCACAATGACATTTTGACATGGCAGTATCATCCTCCATTACATGCTTCTGCGACCTTAAGGGGGCATTCTCCTTCCCAATCAAATTGGCTACTGCATCCCAGGTTGCCAGAAGAATGACATGCCCAGACTGTGAGTGCCAAACCTCATCTCCCTTATTCATCTCACTGCTTGATAACAAAGGTGGCACAAGTGCCTCTTGTAGAATCATACAACCACCCTCATCTGCTGATCTGATGATAAGACTGGAAGCAGTGCTGGCAGGAGGCAGGACCAGCAGAGTCACAGTGGTAGAATCAGGGGGCATGGAGGGCAGTAACAAAGTACTATTGGTTGGAGGGATTGTTGCTGTTGCAGGAGGCAGGAACAGGCAGAGCGGCAGCAGGGGGTGCAGCAGGTGGTAACAAAGTGCCACTGGTTGGAAGAATCATTCTGCTGGTATTGTCCTCTGTAGTCGGAGATAGGATGGATAGGAAGTCAGAGGACTGAGAAGCAAAAAGGGAATCAGACTGAATTGGCACAGACATTCCATGATTCAGGAACTGTCTCACATGTGGAGGGCTGATGGAAAGTAGATTTTGGATTCCAAACAGGTTGCTGGAAGACAGAGAGCTGCCCACCACATGCATGGGACTTCTGTGGGCAGGTGGGAGTGTAGGTATGTCAAAGCTATCATTGCCAGTAAGATCTGCAAAGTACTTGTCAAAGTCATTGCTTTGCCAGAATGAAGGATTATCAAATGAAAATGAAAATGGAGTGTCTGGTGGTGTGAATGTATTTGATATACCAGTATGATCAATGGAAGCAAGAGCAGACAGACTGAATGAATCTAGGAGTGGATACATCACGAATTGGCCTCAGCATGAAGAGGAAACAACAGGGGAATTCATACCTGAATAATCAAGGTGGGATACATCATGAGGATGCATCATTGGGGGGATGTATGGCCTTCACCAATGATGTTGGTGGCAATTGCTGGGGGGGATGTATCACCTTCACCGATGGTGTTGGTGGCAATCATTGGGGGGGATATATCACCTTCACTGATGGCATTGGTGGCATGTGCCACAGCCATCTCTGCACTGTTCACATGAGGAAAAGGCTATGCATCATTGTGGGAGGATGTATCCATTCCTGTTGGCAGGGATGTATCTGCATTGCTACCATCAGGTGATACATCATCTGACTGACTACTTGAGCCTGCAGCTGGACCATCATCAGCACTCATTCCAATTGTCAACCCTTTTTCCCCTATCTCCTTCAGTGGCACTGGGTGGGTGATAGTTATTCAGCCCTGTCGCTGTATGCTTCCACTCACTTACCATGTACTCTGTGTAGGAACTTGATATATGGGTGCATGATGCCATCCTCAAAGCCTGGGTATGCCCTACTGAAGTCATTTTCAAGTGCTGTCAACCCAACATGAAAGCTATGTACATGTGAGTTGAGTTCTGTCAGCTACAACATGTTTGCTCACCTATAGGCATCTATCTCTCCTTCAAGCTGTGGTGAAGGCCCTCCAGCTAAGAGTGAGTACAACCACCCTGTCACCTTCTGCAATGCCACCAAAAACTTGTTGACCACTGCTGCCAACTTTTCAATGTTTCTAACAAGATATGGTAAGTTGGTGCAATGGAATGATGTGCACTACTAACTTTTCACTGGTCTCACTTGCCCAGATCTCTGGCATGCTGGATGCTGCCTCAATTTTTTGCTTTGACTCCTGTTTCATGGTCTTCACAAATTCCCTCACTTTTTCTTTTACATCTTTGGACTCAAAAAGGTAAAGTGCACATGTCTTGTCCTTGATGCATTGTATGTTCATTTTTCCAATTTCATCACCAGTCACTGCCAGCTTTTCAGAGATTGCACCCTTGATGTAATTCTCAAAGTAGAGTTTTGAGTATGCCTCCACTTCCTAATAGCCACAATGTCCCTTCTCTGTTTCCTTATACATGCAGTCAACCATGAGTTTGAAGGCATCATTGGCCTTGGCCTTGCTCTGCCACCCCACATTTGAGCTGCCAAAGAGATTTTTGAATCGGTTTTTAAGTTGCTTACACCACAGTGAGTGAGACATTATAATCCCTGTTTGTGTACTTACATCTTTTCACTTCTTCATGGCAGCATTCAGCTGAAGTTGCTGTTCTTTGGTTAATGGGATATTGGCATCGCTGAACAATGCTGTTTGTTTTGGAAACTGCTGAAACCATGCTTCACTTAGGTTTGCAAAAAATATAGAACATTGTTTTTTTTCCATAGTTATTTTCATATACTCCTTGTACCATGGCATAAGGAACTCTTCTTGCTCATTTGTAGTCCATCTCTGGGGCATCATATCTATATATGGCATTGTCAAATGGGCTAGAAATAGGGGAAATTTGATATGACACACTTTGTTATGGGAGTGGCATGGCCTTGGCTGATGGCACAGCAAGCAAAATGAAGCGGTTCTGGGAAGTGAAGTGAATTTTTCATTGACATCCTCAATGGGTGATGCTTCTCATTGGTCTCATGCATGGACCCAATTGTTACTATGGGAGGCTGGTAAATTGTAATCTCAGAAAACCTAACTACAATGACTGAAATACAAGTTGGTTGGTTGCATACATCTCCTTCAGTTTGGCATTGTCCAAGATCGTATAGCAGAAGAGATCCTGCAGGGCTGTGAGAATCAATCCTGCTGAGTGTGAGGCCTCAAGAGCCTGTTGTAGGCATGGTCCAGACCCAAACTCCTGTAGAGTATCTTGTTCAGTGTCTTGATATTCCTGAATGATCTCCTCAAGCACAGAGATGGCTGAACAGATGGGTTCCAGGTTTCTGGTTTCAAGAAACTGCTCATACAGTCTTTTGCAGACATCACATCCTGGCATGCTGAGATATTCTTATAATCTATAATATGACTGATGAGTAATACAGTATGACAGCATGGCCCACCTACCATGAACTTTGCTGCTTGTGGTGCTTCCTGTGGGCTTTTGGTGTACCCATGTCCATCTCATCTTGCACATCTCTGTTGAATTGAGTTTTTGTCATTGAGTAACCATGGGCATGAAGTGACACTTACTGCTGTGAGGTATTTTGTTTGCTGGTCCATTCCCAATATTTCACCTTCATCTTGGCACTGATTAAGTTTTTGTTTCTGCACAAGACAGAGTTCCTGAACTCAACAATGACAGCGATGGTGGTGATGGCTACTTACCTACCATAGTACACTCACTTATTTGCCAGTACAGCCTCCTTCTTATCTGGTGTTTTGTAAAGTTTTGGTCAGCCCATAGATAAAGTTGTCAAAATGGTGTGATGTTTGTTTGAGTTTGTAGAGTGGGATGATTTCAATTAGCAAATAGACTCATTTCATGTTGGACTTTTATGGTACTTTTATGTGTCACTTATATGACACTTTAACAATGCATTGTTAGTACAGTTATGGTCTCTACATCACCAGGGTTTCTGCCAAGGTTTGTGAGGCTGAACAATGATGGTATTACAGTAGTTGTAGTGATATATTGTCTCATGGCCTGACATCACACAAGATAGCGGGGACAAAGTTTCATCCACACGATAACAGACAAGAGTATGTATAAGACCGACTACTACTGTAGCAGGAATAACACATTAAATTTGGTTGGCCTCACTCCTCTCAATTGCCTTACAGACCTTCTCTTCACTGACCTCAAGTGAGTCAACCCCAGCAAAGATGGCTCAACATACACCTTGTGTTTTGAGACTAACATTGTCCCTATTGAATAGCATTAGGTGCATCATAGGAGGAATGGTAGTTATATCACTTACCAACCAGAGAAAACTCCAATATGACTGCCACAAGTCACATAGTAAAATGGTGGAGATGCATCAGACAGTGCAGGGAGATTGTAGAACTTGCCACAGTAAAACAAGAGGACAGACTCATGTGCCAAGGCAAGCTGGGCTTCACAGTAATGCCAATTGTCTGGATAAATGAGCAATGGTGCAGGTGAAGTGTGGATGGAAGCAGTGTTGACTGATATTGGGGGAAGATCTTCCACATTGTCCTTGTTCTGGTTGTTGTTAGGGTGGATGATCGAGTTGTTAGTCACCAGTGTGCCAGGGATGGTGGTAGGGGCTGGCCCAGGTTGTACCCTGTGTTCCAGTGGCACAGTGACCTGCGAGAGAGGTGGCAAAGTGGTTGGTGGAGGGGCTGTCAGAGCATGTTTGTGTCACTGTTGGAGATGGTGTCCAATAGATGAATAACATACTGGACAATGCATGAACACACTCATTCAAGACACTGATCAGTGTCTTACTGTCAGACTGAGATAAATTGAGGGAGCAAAGCAATATCACCAAGCCATTTGTAATAGTTTTAGGAAATTAGTGGCAGAGGCAGTTGGAGAGGGTGGATGAAAAACCTAAGGCTGAATGGTCATGGACCAGGACATTGGGCTGACTGGATGACGAGTCTGTAGACTGAGGCATTGTAAGATGTAGCTGTAATGGAGGACAGATTAAAATAGAGAGGTGATGAGTGGAATACTCTATATACCTATCATGGTTCTACTGTGTGTACAGAAGGGACTTGGGCTGGACACATTGGCCCATGGAATACATCCCCACTGAAGGCAAATCATCACAATGTGATCAAGGCACTAAGCACCCTTGGTTAAATCTGGCAGCAATGAAAGCAAGAAGGGAATGTACTTTACCAGGATTAGGTGCACAGCATATGCATGCAGCTTTGAAGGCCCACGAAGGATGGTGGGTTCACTATAGGATGTATCATGAGCTTGCAGCTTCAAGGATAGTATACAAATGCACTTACCCACATTGGTGGTATCTCCCAAGAAGAATGGCTGCTTTGCCTCAGAATGTATCATTGATTTATGTTCCCTCCTGAGGTGGCCATCTGCTAGTGATATGTCAAGGCAGCATGATCAACCATGACGTTCTGCATCAGACAATGTTCAGTGATGTCATTGAGATCAAACAGCACTAGTTCACTCACTGTGAAGTAAGTGTCCACTAGAAGAGGCTTTGACTAACATACTTCTCAGGTAAACATGAACTGGCTTGGTGTGAAGCCATTGTGGCAAGAAGACATTTTGATCCTAAAAATAAGGGGCATGAATATAGGAAGTATCTGAGCATGACAAGAAAGGATCTCACCTTCTGCGACAAGTTGCTGAGCATGGCCATATGTATGGGATTGATGAGGATGTAGCCTAGGATATAGTTGAGTGCATAATGGGCCTGAATGTTGATTGTTCTCATAGTGTGGCTGTGATCACACATAGTTGGTACCAGGCTAGGATTAGCATTGATGCTTGGATGATGGCAGGTCAATCTAGCAAAAAACCAAAGTTACAACAACATGACATGTGGCCAGATACACAGTGTTACATGAGTCAACAGGCTTATGTCAGGGTCAAGGATTTACTTACTCTGAGGGAGGTACTCATGAAGAGACACAATGTCCTCAAAGAAGTCTCAGGGTGAAGAGAACTAGACAGCAAGGGACTAAGTCACAACTAGACAAGTTGTGGATCACAAGACTGATGCTGTGATTGCACAGAACAAGAATAGGAAAGAAGTACAGGCTGAGTGGTATATAAGTACTATGGATTACATAAGTGGAATGCCATAGAACTGGATGGAACAAAGGGGACATGTGACTACTGCAAGAGAAGCAGTCAGAGGAGTAGACAGTCCTGTTAGAGAGATGTGAGATTAAAGAGAAAGAAAGACAGGGGGAAGAGTGAGAGTCAAACGTAAGTAAGTAGTCATCTATCTCCTCATGGTAGGGAATGAGATGAGAACGTAGTCGACATGTTAGACAGAAGAGGATGAATGAATGAAATAGGAAAAGTATTGTAACACACAGAACAGCAATGCATAGCATGTCCAGCAGCACCAAGTGTTCAGCCAGCAATCTTCTGGATTTTTTTCCTTATGGACAACCTACATTCCAATGCCAATCAGGGCTGTGCAGGAACTTGCTGAACCACTCCCACCAAATGACAGTCTTACTGATCCTTGGAATAAGGTTGAATATAACCCACCCATCATTCCATGCAATGATCCTTCTTGTTACAGATTTCATGCCCTTTGATGAGATCCCCTCTTTTTTCCCAGCTCCATGGGATGACCTCTCCCTTCCCCTCGGTGACTACCTTGTCCTGTATGCTGCCCCACTTGACACCTGGACCCCACCATCTCAATCCAGATTCTCTTTCTAGATTCCTCACACAGTTATGCTTCTATCTGCTGTGCATAGATCTTGCTGTCCCATCAGAACTCTGCCTTCTGGATACACCTCAGTCTCTTTCCACTTTCATCTCAGTCTTTTGTACATTCCATATCCTTCTGCTCTTCTGATTCTGCAGTTCCTTTGTGACACAGAGCTCTATATCCCTTCTGGAATGGGTCTCTTCTGGTCTCCTGTATGTCTCCCCTTTCTGCTCTTCTTGCAGCTCTCTGCTTCTCCTTTTAGACATGGAATCCCTATGGGCTTCCACTTTCCATTTATATCTCTCTTCTGTCTTGGTCCATGCACTTCTCTTAGTGGTATATAAACCCCTCCATGTATGCTGGGATTTCCCAGCTAGTTCTACACATTTGCATTGTAATCTAGTCCATTCCAAGGTTCCCCTCCAGGTCCCTTGAGACTCCCATCACCTCACAGTTGAGGAACTACTCATGTTCACACCTAGTCCATGTGCTTCACCCAGTCGACAACCTATTCTTAGATCTGTCAAGTATCACTTCAAGGCAATACTCTTGTCCAGGAAGGCCTCTCCAATAAGCCCTTGCCTGCTAGGCTACACCAATAAGACCTATTGGCCACTTTACCTCATGGAACTCTAGAAAGCAATGCTCAATGTAACACTTCTGCACCAAAGAACAGGCAATACCTGAAAACACCAGGGGTAAATAAGATAATGACTGTCTCATCTACATTGGCTGATTTATTGTCTAGGATGAACTGCTCCACCTCTGGTTACCTGAGTGGCTGAAATTTCTTGAAGAGTTTATTTACCTTGAAGGTCGAGGGAAAGTGGAGCACTGGTCAACTTGTTGATGTGGCCATGAAGAACCAGTGTACCATTGCAAGGATTGTTTCACACTGGATTTTTTCTGTCAAGAGTGCATGGTACAGTTGCATATCTTCCAACCTTTCCATCATGTGGAGGTATGTACACCATTTCATTGCAATTTACACTGATTCTCATAGAGTTTGCCAGCAATGGAGTACTAGTGGCTACTTCATGAGGGTTACACTGAAGGCTCTAGAACTACAGATACAACTAGGACACTGCCCCAGAGAGACTTGCCCCAACCATGAGCCAGCTTTTGATGATGACTTTATTATCATCAATGTGCATGCAATACACACAGTCGGTCTAGACTTCTGTGGGTGTGAATACATGACAAATCGATACAGGCAACTTCTCTCAGCAAGACTATTTCCTATGACTGTCAATGATCCCCACACTGCTGTAACATTCTCAGTGATGGGACTCTTCCATCTTCTTTCCTTTGAGTCCAAGGTCACTGCATTCAAGTTTTTCCATACTGTCACACAGCAAACAGATAACATGGGGTTAACTCCAATCCAAGTAAGTGTCTGATGAACTGGCTGTTGGTCTGCTAACATGCCATATGACCAATACACAGTATTTTTGCAGATGGTTAGTCAATGGCATAACATCAAAGCACTCATGTGATTGGGCTGTGAACATGATCCTGCTGGGATTGATGCAACTCAGGAAGGCAACTTTACTGTCCTTTGCCCTGCTTGTCCACATCTGGGAAAAAATCTTCCTGGCAACTGGCAACTGTCCAAGCAGCAGTAAGTCAACATTCATGCTAATGGACAATCCATGTTTTGACAATTTTTTGTCCAGATGGCTCTATGCTTTTTTCATCTCTCTTGATGCCAATTTCTGTCTCAAGTGACGACACATATCCTCTGATGCAAAGGATCTGGGATTAAGTTGAGGTTGGGGCTACTTTATCAATGACAGTAAATACAAGGCATACTTCAATGCCCATGTCAATGCAAGGCAGGAGGTAAGCATGCATGAATGCCCAATGTCCTTGCTAATCATCACCTAGTAAAGTACATGCATCAGCCACAATGCAGTCAACCTGGTGGACACAAAGTCTTTGAAAGGGCTTTCCATCACTGGTGTTGGTGCAGCTGTTTGTGCATGACATGATATGAAGTTACCGTGTGGCATTGGGGATCTTCAGAAAGGTGAATGGTACAAAATTGCTCATAAGATTTAGCCTGCATACTTATATCTTTCTAGATATGTTAACATGGACTATGTATTTGCTTCTTCACTCACCACCTCGCCACTCCTGATCATCAATGTCTCATATGACATAGCATGCCAATGATACAAGAACATTTGGACATGCATGAAATTGCTGCCCACACACCTGCAAATTGACCCAACAACCAGGACAATCAACTGCTTTGTCCTGAAGTTTCACCTCAGCACACATATTGAGACCTATCAAACAAGATTTTCTCTCAATTGGAGTCCAGGAGTAGGATGCACCGATGGCAAGGCTCCCAAACATGGTTGGGCAAACATCAACCAAGTGGCTACAAGCATGAAGGAGATGGGACCAGGTTCTCAAAAGGATGTGCTGAATGACCACTTCAGTGATGGCAACTGGAAGAAAAAAATATCATTAGGTATTTTCCTCTGCTTGCCCATTGTGACTTAAAAAAAAGAGCTAACATACTTTCAGGCCACACATTACTTCACAGGCTTACTGTAGCCATGAAGGAGAGAGGTATACACTTTGAAGCTCTACAGGAACTACAGGCATCCATTGAAGCTACAGTAGAGGATAAAACCATGCTTGAGCAGTGGATGCAGGAGATTGAAGATTGGAAAGCCAACAAAAGCAATCCCAATCCACTAGAAAGTAAGGTGATGCCAGTCACTTTGTCATCTGTTCACCTACAGCTTGCCAAACAAGATGCATCTGACCTACAAACTGGGTCAAACACCCCTCTCCATGCAAAGGTCACCTCAAGTATCCTGATAAGCATGGGGCTTGACCTTGAACATTCTCAGTGAGTTCAATGTTGCATGTCATTGCACCAACCACTAAATGGATTGACTCAGACAAAAACTTCATGCTGACTTGAAACAAACAGGTCCTCATGCTACCAAGGACCAAAATAGCAGATTGCTCCTGCATTGCAATGCTCTACAGTGCAAGATCAACTCATGGATTGCCATACAATCCCTCTACCTTCCTAGCACCCTCTCCATGTGCTCTGCTGGAAGCTTAATCAAAATGGATGGTATGGATGCACTGCACAGTGCTGAGCAACCAGAATCCATTCCTTTTCTCTTTCCATCCAACATCTGTCACATTGTCTCTTGTGACCAGAGGTTCCTTGAGATCAAGTGGGCCTTACAATATGCACAAGCATGTGACGCATTGAACGAGTGTTATCACCATATTCAATTGCATGCACAGTTACAGTACTCAAGTTCAAGGATTGCAACTTACAAGGTCAAGGCACAAACACCAGGGCTCAGTGAACATTGCAGACAGTCCAAGATCAGCTAATACTCAGCCATCTGAAGTACAATTGCATGCATGCAGCACTGTCTGCACTCGCACCACAGTCAGATAAAGTCAGGTGGCAAGACAAGCTCCAACCTCTAAAGGTGACTGATCTACATGCTATGGGAGACCTACTCGATGGACAAATGCAGGGAACAGCTATCATGTCTTGGATTTGGTTGACACAGAGTTTACCCAATAAGGACGTCAGTCTGCAGGACAGTAAGCATGAATTCATTGTAAGTGTTGTATGACCATCTTAACATTATTCTAGCCCTTCGCATTGAATGGATGAAAGCAAGGGCCCATTATTGTTGATGGAAAAAAGAAGTCCTCTTGCTTATTGAGGAGGTGTGCCATGTCCTTTCATTCCTCAACTGGGAGACCAGGCTATGGGATCAATGCATGTCGTCAAGAATGTTTGAGAAGCCTGAAGATACAGAAGCATTTGCTGTGTATGCTAAGCATCAGGCCACTATCCACTGGAGTTTGAGGGCATTGTTTGCAGCAAACTGGGTGGATGTCAGTAATATGGCAGCACTAGGCATTGGCATTGCCAGTGATGTGATGGACATGGACATGCTGGAGGTGCCAACAATTGACACTCCCCCTCATGAACATCTGAATGAAGACTGAGATGAGGTGCTGCTGGACATTTGATATGGTGGTTCATGATAGCATCAGTAAAACACCCTTTTTGGCACAGTGTGTTACGTTGAGCGTTGCTTTCTAGTGTTCCACAGGTGCTCCTAGGACTACCACCTAGTGAGACTTGGTAGGGTGGCCAATAGGTCTTATTGGTATAGCCTAGCAGGCAAGGGCTTATTGGCAGGGCCTTCCTGGACAAGAGTAAAGCTTGAAGCAATACTTGATGGACCTAAAAGTAGGTCGCCGACTGGGCAAAACACACAGACTAAGTGTGAACACAAGTAATCCCTTAATGGTAAGGCGATTGGGTCTCAAGGGATCTGAAGGGAAACCTTGGAATGGACTAGATTACAATGCAAATGCGTTGCCATCAGGGTAGAACCCTAGAAAGCACAGCAGGATGCATAGAACTAGCTGAGGAATCTCAGCATACATGAAGGGGTTTATATACCCGTAAGGTAAGTGCACGGACCAAGGGAACTATAAGAATATAGGTGGAGACGGAGAGCCGTCAGTGGTCTGTAAGCTAAGATAGGGGAGCTGGTTACCATAATGGGAAAGTGGGAGCCCAAGAGAGAGATAGCTCCGTGAAGATGACCATGTCCCAACCAATAGGAAAGGGACAGAACGTCGTATGTTCCTGGAATACTAGGAGAGGCAGAGAGCTGCAAGAAGGGCAGAAAGGGGAACATACAGGAGACCAATGGAGTGCTGTTCCAGAAGGATTTGCGGAGCTCCATGTCACAAAGGAACTGCGGAATTAAAAGAATACTCAGCGGATAGAAGTCAAACTGAGTATGGAGACTGAGACTGGATAGAGTCCAAGGTATAGATCCGGAAGGCGGAAAGCCAATGGAATATCAAGATCTAAGCATAGCGGATAGAAGCCTAACCATGCTGTGAGACATGAGACGTGGTGTCGTTGGGGGAAATATTAGTGGGGGATCTTTGTGGGTATTCCAGAAAGGGGTCAGGGTAGGGGAATTGGTTGTCCACAAGTAGCACGAGTGGGTTAGAGAGATTCCTCATTCTCAAGAGGGGGTTGGCCTAACGGGGAAGGTTTTGTAGGCAGGTAGCAAGGCATTAGAGATGGTCATGGAGCATTACTTGGAATAAGCACAATGGGGCGTGCAAAGAGGAAGTTGTTAGGGATTTCCATGGTCAAGGGTTCGACACAAGGTAAATCTGTAACACAGTGGTACAGTGAGTACAGTCAACTACAGTCAACCACAGTGTCTTCAGGTGTAAATTATATTATTCATAGAGTATTTAAATTCACTTTTAAACATATTTTATGTCACTGTACAGGGGGGGACCTATCTGTGATACTGTATCACTGTAGTGCACTGTACAGCACTGCACAGTGTTTTGGTGTTTTGCTGATGTAATATGTTTTTAGTAGGGTACCAAATACATATAGTTATCTGGTTCCCACCCAGCTGTGTCCAACACATGGCCCACATGACAACTCAGGATATATCTTTGCATGGGATGGATCATGGTCTTTTAGAGGAATAGGATATATCATTGCACAGAATGGATCACAACAGAGGATGTATTACAATTTTGATTGTAGGACAGCTAGGAGATATATCAAAACCTCTGCATGGGGTGCTCTAAGGGAAGTGCACAGACCATGACGGAATGGTGGTATAAGTGGAAAGTGGAGACCCATAGGGGTTCTGTGTCAGAAAGGAGAAGCAGAGAGCTGTGAGAAGAGCAGAAAGGGAAGATATACAGGAGACCAAGAAAGGTCTGTTCCAGAAGGGATATGGAACTCTGTGTTGCAAAGGAAATGCAGGATTTAGGAATGGAAAGAATATGGAACATACAGAGAACTGAGACAGAACTGGAAAGAGACTGAGATGTATCCAGAAGGCAGAAGGCCAATGGGACAGCAAGATCTAAGCACAGCAGATAGAAGCCTAACCATGCATGGAATCAGAGAGAGAATCCAGATCTGGACATGGGCATCCAGGAATTGAGTGGCACAGCATATGGGACAAGGTAGTCATCTAGCGAAGTGGAGAGGTCACTGTAGGGAGCAAGGGAAAAAGGGGGGATCTTGTCAAAGGGCACAAAATCCGTAACAGTTACTTCCTTCACATGTTCCATTGCTGTCCTTTCTTGTTCTCCACCTTGCAAACTCCAGACCCTAACAGCTCTGTACCATAAACCAGTGACAAGTCATCCATCAGGGAGATATGCAAATTTGGTGTACCAATTCCCAGCTGAGATCACCAGCTGGGATCTAGAAGCATCATTGCTAGACTGCTCTGGTATGTTGCTGATGCTTGACATGAAGACACCCTGTATGATTATAAGTCAAGTTTCTGGGTCTAGACTTTGTCCTCAAGCAGACTTCCAGTCCTCACTGAGCAGGTGTCGTTTTCATATGTGCCACATGTGCACTTGTCACCATGGGAAGAGAATGACTGCAATGATTGATCTCCACACAATGGTCCACATTTGTATCTTCCATGGTGTAAACATCCACTGTTTCTTCACCAACCGCAATCAGATGACTTCAGAGGCTTGCTGGGCCAGTCCATCCCTTGACAAGGATAGGCTGGTGCAATTCCAGAGATACCCCACACTTCAATGGTCCTGCCCTTGTCACCACTAATGATCTTGGTGCCATCTCAGGTCACAGCAAGACTGCTTACCACTGTGTTCCCACTCTCCATCAATGTCCCTTCTTTCTCCCCGATTATCAAGTTCCGGACTTTCAGAAATCCATCCCAGGAGCCGGTGATGACACATCCGTCAGGGGGATTCGCGACGGTGGAAACAAGCGTTCATACCCCGGCCGCGGTCTAGGTCCAGTGTTGTCAGACCCATGTGGTATGACACTGGGTATAGTGTCACTGAACACGTGTCTCCTTCACCTCCGCTGGTCTCGTTTTACTTAGATGCGGTGATTGCTCTCATGAGTGGGCAATGGTCGGAGGTGAAACAGATATCAGACTGATGAAATGCACCCTCTCTCAGACCGAACAGCGAACCGCTCGGTGTGCTCGACATGTTTAACAACCAAAACCATCAATTCATTTCGAGACGTTCTGAGAGATATAAACGGGTATGAGATGTCCATCCGAGAGGCAATGTACACCTCGATGCGACGGTAAACGCAAGCAGAGTCAAAAAAAAAGGATCGGAAAACAGACATAACACCCATCTACGGTTGAATGTACGACGGACGGTCCGCGTGATTGGCGGTACAGGTTGTTGAAAACCTCTAAAAATTCTATGTACGTCTGAAAGAATCGAAAGAAAAAAAAACGGAGACGAGGGAGGTGCATAATGAGACAAGGTTCTAGTTGAAAGCAGTATCATCCGAGACAATCTTTACCAGATACGGGTCTCGAGCAAGAGGTCATTGTTGCATTCAAGGCCGATGCACGCCTTGAGGAAACCATCGAGCGCATTGCGCTGCCTGCCGAGGCTGTTGACGACATCCGTACCAGGCTTGACCAAAGGTGCCTTGCACATGTAGGACAAGAGCGATAACACGGGATAGAGCGGCGCGAATTCAGCCTGACCAGCGGAGACGTCGCGGTACTTGACGCGAGTAAGTAACTCCGCGAGGATTGTCAGATCCAAGATGAGTGGCGTCGCCAAGAGAGAATCCTGCACACCGAAACACGTGAGAAAAAACAAGACGGGTTGGGAGGTATGCGTACCTCGCATTCATTAAAGATGTTGATGGTCTGCCGACCACCGCAAAAGATCTCGGAGTAATACTCGTCGATAGCCCTCTTAGAGTCGCCGACCGCGGGGACGTACTTGATCACAACGATGTGATCAGGGTGCTCGCCTTTGGCCGACTTGCCCTTGGCACCTGGGACGGGGGGCTTATAGAGCAAGCGGTTCGCTTCGACCATGTCGTCCACGACGCTGCTCTTGCTAATCTCCTTGCTCTTGAACTGAGGCTCCGCGCTCAGGTTGTGACCATCGTTGTTACCGAGATGGTTGTACGACGCGATGGACAACGGTTTGATACCCGCGTTCACAAGGAACTCCGCGAGGACAGACTTGAGCTTCGTCTGCCCGGACTTGAGGTCATCACCACCGATGAAGGACTTCTCGCGCTCGGCGAGCTCGATGACACCAGGAACGAACGTGTTCTGGGGTGCACCGTTGACGAAAGGTTCGCCCTCCAGGATGGAAGCGACAGCAAAGAGGGTCGAGGGAGACACCTCGGAGTGCGAGGAGCGGATAGAAGCAAGAAGATTGTCGGCTGTGTCGTTCACACCAGGGATGATGTCACTGTAACGCTCCGTGTTGGCAGTCCAGAACACGATGACACGGTCAAGCTGGTTCTCGGCTTTGAAGCGACGGATGTCAGCACGGACATGCTCAAGATGAACTTGCTTGTTATTTCCGGGAACAATGTTGTCAGCGCGGGCCTCTTGGTTAGCGGCAATGAAGTCGGGATAATAGATCGAAGGAAGAGGAGAGCCGAGGAGAGCCATGTGTGGCCTCACTTGGCGCTGAAGATCATAGTCGAGTACGCGAGCACGTTCCATGGTCTTGTCCATGGGCATGCTTGAGATGTCCCATCCCCCAAGGACAAGGTCGTTGGGGTGAACCATCGGAAGCACGTCGCAGATAGGAACGTGAATTTCCTTGGCGGTTTTGGGGTCGGAGCCAAGGCGGACGGTGGAGGCCCGAAGGACGGAGCCAATGTAGTTGGGCTGCTGAGTGCCATCCTTGGTGTGCCAGAAAATCTGGTGCTTGTTCGCAAGGATGGTAGCGCAGAGCGTAGACCCGTTGTTGCCACCCATGCCGACCATCATGAGCCTGCAATAGCTTGTCGGTGGAGGGAGACTATAGAGAAGTCGATGCACATACCCAGTCTTTGAGACTTTGCGTGTGGTCCGGAACTCGAATGGCTTCACGGTGGGAGTGACATCGAACTGACCGTCGGAAACCACCACGTCAGCACCACGATAGGCGTACTGGGCAGTGATGTGCTCGTCGGTGTAGGTAGTCTTATCTGAGTTGACCTTGATGTAGTCTGGGCGACGCACAGCAGTTGGGTGAATTGGAACGATGGATTCGAGCTGAGAGTCGGGGGTATTGTAACCCGAGGACGTATAGGACTGAGGTGACATGATGGACTAAGGGAAGTGGACGAGCTATATCAATGGGCGGCGAGAAAACCTGCGGAAGTGTGTTTGGTGCCTCGGTGGGGATTGTGGGTGCTACCGAGCTGGTTCGAGTACATGCAAAGAGTAAAAAACACTCTTTGTGAAAAGGAAGTTGTGTTCCCGTTGACAATGGCACAGGAGACACGAACGATGTTGGGGATGTAAGACCGAGAACGGTGGGCTTTTTATACGCGAAAAACGGGGTAATGAACCTGGCGCGCGAAGATGAAGCGATTCGACGCGTACGAGATACGGTGGAGCTGGGAGGTGGTGGTGGTTCGAGAAAAAAAAAGAGGGTACTCTGACAAGCGAAATTTCCAAGTCACTTTAGCCAGTGACGTGGAACCAATCAGATTGTAGAAACATATCTCCGAAACGAACCGAACAAACGCCCCTTGCAACCGTCGAGCCAAGTCAGGGCAAGCTCCAACTCGTTGTTCTATGGTTCAATTATTCAGCCGGCACATAGTTCTTTCTCCTCGGATTTCACCAAGTGATGCGGCGTAGCGGAGGCCCTAGAATCACCTGCGTTTACTCAACGCTCAGCTCTCCCAGGTCAGCACTAGGCCACAAACGACGACTTTGCAGACATATCTCCAAATGGGCATCCAACAATCAAATCGCCCCGCGTTCCCGAACTCTCGCCGACAAAACGACAAATGTGCGGTCCGGATGATTGTATTTCCCGCACATCGTACACCGCACTATCTCACGTATTCATCAGCCTTATCACACAGAATGCATTCTGGGGCTATATTGGGAGCATAGGAAGCAATCTCATACCTGGCTGCCTCCCACAGTCCTTCGTGGCCGTGTTGCATACGGGTGTCACGGACGAATTGCCGATCGCCACCAGATGGCTCTAAAGCCAGCCGGTGGGAAGCAAGTGCCAGGACACTGATGTAACTCAAATGCGACAATTGATTGCCAGCAACACACTGCAAGGATGAAGATGTCCCGCCAACTCGAAGGGTCTTGAGGCGTTGGGTCTGATCCTGCAAGTCAAAGGCAATCCCGTTAGCGGAGGTCAGTATCCGATTGCTATACTGAACACCAGGAGACCAGAGACCATTTTCTAGAAGGTAAGTACCTAGGAATTCAACTACGCTTGCACTATCATTCATGTCGAGGCTTGGCCGCTGCCGCATCGCGCTGATTGACCGACGAACGTGCATGGATTCCCTGTCTGACCGCATGGTACCGTGGGTGTCTCCGAACATCATCTCTTCTGTTAGGCTTTCAGAATATGGCCGGTTACATGTAAGAGACAACCTCGCTTGCGTTTTAGGCCCGTCAACCCCACTACGCTGCGTGGCCTTTTCGGCACGCTTCACGCTTCTAGCGTTGGAGAGTGTGAACGGCGTGAACGCCACTGATGCGATTCTCTCCGTCTGCAGGTACTACTCCCAGCGAATTCACTGCGTTGGTATACGCCAGCAGATCCGACTCCCACATCAGCCCAGCCCAGCCAATCATTTCGGACCGAGTCATAGCATGTCTCACGAACCTATCCCCCTGATCATTTCATCTTATCTGATCGTCAGGAGCACGATATTTCCGGCTAATGACGGATCCTGTCAACTTACCCAAGGTATGTCGGCGATATTGTTACTTAAATCTTATTTCTGCACTGATCCATTTGGTAGAACGAGCGTCGATCTCATCCACAGCGATTGCAGCTTATACGACTCTTCAAACAGTCGTAGCGACTATCGCCCGCTGTCGATTGCTAGAATACTTGTTTTGACAGCCCCAGAAGAGGGACCGCTCCGCATGGTCGCCCTTGGTGGCGTGGGTTCGATTTCTTTCGCTCGGGCCGCTCATCGATTAATCACCATCGACGCCACGAAATGTGAGTTTCAATTCCATGATCAAGGTATGCAGTAACAACGCTTGACAACCAGAATAGATCCTGCCGTTCCTCACACACCTGACCAACCTCAATTCCGGAGTCGATGTGTACGAAGTTGACGCTACTGAGGGTATGCTCTTACGCCCCTATACCTGCACACCTCGTACCAATCCACATGTTCGACGTTCCGGGTGTCTGCATGTGATTGCCAATGGGTTGCGCTTTGAAACACGATGTGCTTACATCGTGACGATATAGCCGGGCCAGCCACGTCAACGAGCTCTCAGCGCTAGATAACCAATAACCAGACAGAGGCGAGTCCGGCGCACGTGCTACAGTACAGCACGCATGAAGCCTACGGGAAAAACATCATTTGGGGTGCCAACAACGCAGTCGCGTTGTTTTTACACACCAAACACGCTGACGGACCTAACCTTCAGAATCGTCGTTGGTAGAGGTACGTGATCCCGACGGAGGGTCGAAGTTGACGTCTCGGCCGGGTTGATGATCACCGCTTCTCTTTCAAACATTCGATTCAACTTCTACCTTCCAGCGGGCGTGTACATTGACGAGGGGCTAGTGATGGCAAGCGAGTCAAAACCATGCAATAGGCAGAATTTCATACCTACTCATCATAGCATGAAATCTAGAGGAAAACACATGCTTCCAGCTTCAGCACTGCGGCATCAGTAATCATGTGTGTCCGTTAATGGATCGGAAATAATAAGCGAACTGGTCTCATCAGCTCGGCCGCCCTACACATTGAAGTTCCTGTAAAAGTTTCTTCTACTGTGACTGCATCGTTTAAACACTTGTGTCTTGAGAATATACGATCATGACCTCCGGGGTCTGGTGTCAGGAGATGAAAACGCCAACGACGACCAGTACCGAGGCACCACAACATTTCACGTGACCCGCAGTTACTAGTAATTGCCTCAGGCTACTTCAACTTGAACTTCGTCAATTTCAAAAGTTCATCATGCTGCCTGCATCCAAGAATCCACCATGCACCTATGTTTCCTCCAGGACTATGAAAAGATCGGGCAAAGTCACTGTTCACAACATGTGATTCGCACAATCCAGGTGCATGCTACTATTCAGCAGCTACTGCGTTACAGCCGACACACTATCTTTAAACAATTTGCTTCCGGACCTCAGACTTCGATGTGAAGTGAAGACGGTCGTGGGCGCACGCTGTATACTTGGAAACACCTTCAAATGCCTTCGCTTCACACATGATATAATGTACGTCTTCATATTTACCTTCCACTGCTCAAGAGTCAAAATAACAAATTTCTTCCTTGTCAGAGGGAAAATACGCAATTGAAAAGGTTGTCCAGGTTCTGCATGGAAAGATTGGAATGCATGTATTTGGGCGATAACTCTGGTGGTCCGGGTGCTGAAATTTTTAAATTGAGTTTCCCGGACTTGCCGCTCATCATCCTGATCAGCCATTACGCTCACAGAGCGATGAACGTGCATGGCCACAATTAACGCCCCGATCGACCACATGGTCGTGTCGATTTTCCCATACGTCGCTTTCCTCTTCTGTTTCTAAAATATCCTTGTTAGTTGATATAAAAGACAGTCTCTCAGGATCGTGTTTGCGTGTTAGGGCCATTAGCACCACCATGCTGACCTTTTCGGTATCCTTTGCGCTTCTAACGCTGGCGAGTACAGCGGGCGTAGCTGCTGCTGATGACATACTCTCTGCCTACACTGCTCCTGGCGAATTCCCTACTTCGGTATACGCCTCATACTGGAACGATCCGACCGCCACATCAGCGCAGCCCCAGCCCGTGATTTCGGACCCAGTCACGGTATGTGTCGTGGGGTTATCACCTCGATCATCTCTCATCTTATTTGACTGTCAGCACACGACATTTCCAGCCATTCTGACAGATCCTGCCAAGTTCCCCAAGGTACAACAGCGTTGTTGCCACTCTGACTTATTTCCGCAGGGCGACTGATCGATCTGGTAGAACGATAGTGTCGATCCTCATCCACTGCCTTCGCCACAGAGCGCTTCACAACTCCTCGAACAAGCATTTTCTCAGATCAAGTCTATTGCCGCCAACCCAGCTCTCCACGGCGACACTTGTGCACAGTGCCAAGCGTCGCTGGCTATTGGTAAAATGCTCGTTTTGGCTGCTCCCGAACAGGGACCTCTCCTCGCTGAGGCGGTCTGTGTGTATTTTGACTACCTAACGGATTGTTACAATGAAATGAGTCAACTTGCTCTCGGTCCTATCTTTACTCAGGTGGTCGCTTTTGGTGACATGGGTGGATACGACGGACAGGTGAGCTCATCCAGTGCGACCCTCTCATGATCGGCCACTTAGACCGCTCAATGCAGCTCGTATGTTCGCAACTGGAGTTGTGTCCTAAGCCACCGACGGTACCACTCAATTTGACGAATTGGTTTGCGAAGCCAAAGCCCAACCCTCTGCCACCGCCGAAGCAACCAAGTGGAGAACGCCTCAAGGTCCTCCACTTGTCTGATATTCACATCGATCCCCGTGCGTTCCTACGTCTGGTTCTTCGCTGCCTATCCCTATCAAATCACATCTTTAGGTTATGCCACAGGATACGAGGCCAACTGTAGCCAATATTTGTGTTGCCGCGAGAATGCATTCAACAGTGCGTCTCCCGATCAGGTTCTCCTTCCCGCTCCACGCTATGGAGCCTACAACTGGTGCTTCTATACGTTTCATGATCACCTTGCTTAGCTTGACTAATGACCGATGTCGATGACAGCGACACCCCATACTCGCTGTTACTTGCCGCAATGCAAGCAATCCCCGAAGTGACTGAGACGCAGGGGACTGGCTTCAACTTTTCCTTGTTTACAGGCGATATAACTGCACATGATCCAGATAACCAATACTCCAGGTAACCTAGTTTCGTAATTCATTCTTCGAGTACGTGTTTCTCACTGTTATGGACCATAGAGCGTTTGTCGAATATTCCGAGGTAAAACCGCGTGATGGGGAATGTCGATCTTATGCTCATAGAGACTCGCAGGTCACAGTATACAATCTACTCAAACAATACCTCGGCCCCGCCCCTGTGTATGCCACCCTTGGAAACCACGACACATATGTGATTAGAATCTCTCACCGTTTGTTTCACAAATGAATGTCTTTCTTTCTTAGGTGCAATTCCAGATGATTCCGTACAATTTGGGCGGACCTGTTCTTGGGAACCAGTTTAACTGGTGCGGACGTCTTGTACCCGACCCTTCTCATGGTCTCTGATGCGATCTAGGTTGTACGACCACATCTCTTCCATGTGGTATTACGAAAATTGGCTCCCTGAAGATTCCGTCCAATATGCAAGCACTCACTACGCTGCCTACTCTGTCACGCGTCCCGACGGGTTGCGCATCATTTCGCTTGACACTGATATATGTACGTCCTTTTCGTGATCTCGTAACTGACGCGCCAATCACACTTACCGCGACACTACAATAGGGTATACGTATGTCGTCTCGTTCTGTTTCCGCGTTGCGATTTGGTGACCGTTGAGTGATATCACAGATTGAACTACTTCAGTTATATCAATGCCACACAGCCTGACCCGTTCGGGATCCTCCGTTTCCTCACTGACGAGCTTCAAGATGCTGAGGACGCAGGTGATCGAGGTGAGATTTTCGCGTGGCTTCCTCGATTACATTGCCTTTATGACTACTCCTAGTCTGGATCGTCGGCCACGTTTTGAGTGGATGGAGTGTCTCAGAGGCTCAATTCAACCCCACGAACCTATGTGAGTCTCTTCGCCTTACCCTCAGGTACTTTCGTGCCGCTCTAGGCTAACTACCTTTATAGTCTACCAAATGTGAGTCTGCTTCCACACGTACGCCACAAAACGAGCTTTCTGAGTCAAGGTCCAAAGCGTTGATCGTTACTCGCCACATGTCATCGCAAGTGAGAGCCTACGAACTTCGACGTGCCA